>CM038145.1:332900942-333128297 GCA_021437245.1 Aegilops speltoides
TGGAAACTAGAAACTGATGAGGGGTTACATGGAGCCCAGATTTGTGAGAAAAAATTAACTTAGAGTGTCAAAATTTTCTGAATTTTGTACCTTGGTTTTAAAAAATTGCAGCAACAACACTGTTCAGTTTACTGTCTTCTCTTCATTTTCTATGAACACATTGCCTTCTCTGCTAAACTGTCACGTCAACCAGAGAGTTTTGTGTCGTTCTGAAACAACCTCCAAAAGGACTGCTGGTGCGAGTTTCCAAATTGGCTATCTGGACAGTGTGGCCTCACCCTCACTTCGTCTGTTCATGGCTGGATCTGGTGATGCTCCTTGCGCACATTCGGAAGGCGCCAACGAACATTACCAGTACCAACTTTTGTTTTTGGCAATAACTGATCCACGCATGCCATCTTGTGATCGGAGGCAAAACGCATGAAGAGCAACACGACGATAGCACCCTATTGGCATATTCTCGCAAATCAGCTACTCCGGGCAAAGTAAAGGAAAATTGTACACTAAAGAAAACTAAAGTAAAAAAGGGCACGGCCGATCTCTTTCATCATGTTTCCAGGCTAGCACTCCAGTAGCTGACACTGTGTCAATAGGGCTCCCTGATGTGCGAAAATATAACCTAGTAGTACAACAGGGTGCGAAAATATAACCTAGTAGTAGAGCTGATCCTATCCTAGATCAATCCTGTCTGCTGAGATGAACCACCAGCATTGCATTTAGCCGCATCCCTCACCTAATCCTAATCCCTGCCTGGAATGGTCGTGGTGGGCAGCAATAATTCAGGCAACACATTGCTCACCTCAAAAGTTCAGGATTTATTGCATGTATGGGGGAGCGCCACTGTGGCAGGGCGTACGCCGCCTATCAATCAGGGCAAAATTGCAGGGAGAGAGGACGACAAATTTGGCCCATCCTTTCTGGGTGACACCCGAGAAACCAACCACTGCTACCTTCCTTTCAGTGCATGCAGATTCGAAACAAGGAGCACATCAGTGAAAGAGGATGATTATGGGACAATGCCACTGCTTTTGCTCCTGATTTGAACGCCACTGCAATCTGTCTGCTGGTAGATCATATCAATTGCCTTTTGTTTGCTCCCCTACCTCTACATAGGCAGCCTAGTTTGCTTGATTAATTACCAGGGATGTGCTTCCGTACATACGATTTGGAGCGGGACGTGCACATTAAGACTAGACTAATGGATGTGGTAGTATTAGACTAGTCTTAAACTCTTGATCATGGACACAATAATGACGGCTAGATGATTGCACTAGATACACTTAATTTGGAATCAAGCTTGTTTTGCATAGGAAAAAGCTTGTTATCATCTCGAATTGTACGATGA
The DNA here is from genome assembly GCA_021437245.1 of Aegilops speltoides. NCBI lineage: Eukaryota > Viridiplantae > Streptophyta > Magnoliopsida > Poales > Poaceae > Aegilops > Aegilops speltoides. The sequence continues at coordinate 332,902,288 of CM038145.1, forward strand.
GCTCATATAAGCAGAGGCCATTTAGATGCGGATGCCGCACACACATACAAGAGCTTTTTGAAACGTCAAGAGTTAAATTGTGTAGCGAAAAACGACATGACATAGAACCACAAATTTCAACGTACGGCCCGGATTCTATGAACACGAAAACGATCTTGCATCTGCCGGATGGATCGGAATCATTGTCCTGCATCAACATCTAGGGCTCTAGGCTGCCAGCAGCACGGCGTAGTACGGCACCATATATATTACAGGACATTTTGTTAAATTAGCTGCTAGAATTAGGTGGCGGTAAGTACGGCTAATCTAGCTAGGTAGCTATTTCCCTCCTAAAAGGACACTGTTTCTTGCATGTGGCATGCACATTGGCGGGAAATAGCATTGCCTAATTGGCACGCAATATGTGTACGAGCACGACACTGCATGCATGGTGCATCTACACACATAGCACGGCTCGTGCACGAGCAGTCCGGGATGTGTGCGCCACCTGCAACGTCGCGTTCGGCATTACGTGCACGCGTACGGGGTGCCGGATATGTTACGTTGCTTCAAGGAAATAAAACCCCGTTTGATCAGGAGAAAGAAATAAACTCCACGTTGCACGGTCATATTTCTGGTCCAGACGGTGCACCGGGCCGGGCGTGAGGTGTCGTCGATCAGAACAGGCGAACGCTGGTGAGAAATTAGGGAGTAAAGTTTGTTTTAAACCTTGAGTTCATACGGCTGGTCCGAATCAAACCTCAACAAATTAAAGGTTTTTTTCAGACTTTACTCGAAATTAGGAGAAGGAAATCCACACGTCGGGCACCAGCTAGCTAGCCGTGCGTGCCACGAGATATGGCGCCGGAAAAACCCAACTTCTCTCAAGGCATCCGGCGAAAGTGGCCGAGCGAACCGCGCCGCGCCCACGCGTACGTGCGGCCGCTCCGCCGGCCGTCCACATGAAGCGGCTGCCGACGACCACCGGAAGCGCCGGCGTGCGGAACGACCGAGCGTTGGCTAGGCTGGGTAGACGACGACGCGACGACGCGAGGCCTTCTCTTATCGGGTACAGATTCTCACCAGCTAGCCGTGCACGCCCCACAATTTGCGGCAGGGCAAGCTATATGCACGACGGATGGATTGGTTGCGTGCGTTCTGTAGCGCAGTCAGCTTCGTAGGAAAGAAGCAACGTGCGGACGGGTGGACCTGGACCACGCACGCAGGACGTACGACGCCAACGATCTCCGGTCGATTTGCTTCTTCTCATTCGTCTGCTGCTGCTGCTGGACGACTGGACAGTGCCCTACTCCTGTCTTGGTACGCAGCATGCATGCATGCGTTCTTTCACCGTCTCTAGCTAGCTCTTTAGGTCCACGGTCGTTTTGCACCCGTTGTCACACGAACAAGATTTGATGGCTAGACAGAATATTCTCATCGGTACGTACGTTTTCCCTCCATACACTGAAGATCGGGCCATCCCTTTTGTCCATCTCTGTCGTGTGAACACGAGGTTGTTCCCCCATCAGAGTGCTTGCCAACGCAACGCGACAGGAGAAATGCAATAACTACGCTGACAAACGGGACGGACATTGCAACCGGACACGACGAGCTTGCAACACATGAGGCCAACTCGACCGCGCGACCCCAAACGGACGTCCGTTTTGTCTGTTTCGGTCCGTTTGGGTAGGGATTTGGAGTCGTGTCGGGCTGTCGCGGGATGGCGGTGGCCGTCGCCAAATACATGGCCGCATCCATTTGCCCCACCCTGTCCGCGAGGGCCAAAAATGCCTAAATTTGCATCAAACTACTTCCAACCCAAATATTTGTCTGAAAATTAAAATAGTTTTACAACCCAATTGAAATTGTCTTAAATAAAATAGTTTTATAACCAAATCGAAATTGTCTTGACTGAACATAAATTGAATCAATACATCTATTGATTGCCAATGTGATCCCAGACGTGCTCAACCAAGTCATTTTGAAGATTCAAATGAGCGTGCCAATCACGCATCTCACGGTGGAATTGGACAAACTGTTTAAATGTGGCCGGGTCTTGGTGCAGGGGCTCAATATTTTCACCTTGAAAATCAAATCCTTGGTCGAAGATACTCTCATCACGCTCGTCCTCGACGATCATGTTGTGCATGATCACACAAGCAGTCATCACCTCCCAAAGCTTCCTTTCATCCCATGACAGTGCAGGGTTTCGAACGATACCCCACCGGGATTGAAGCACACCAAAAGCACGTTCCACATCCTTTCTAACACTCTCTTGCATTTGGGCAAATCTCTTTCTCTTCTCACCTTGGGGTTTCGAGATTGTCTTCACAAAAATTGACCACTGAGGATATATACCATCTGCTAGGGAGTGATGGAAGAAAAACTCGTCTCCACTGTCCATACCTTTGTTGGCAAAAGGTCGAACACCTTGCGGTCGCGGTGGCGAAGCGGCCGCGATGATCACCTCGACGTAGCAGGGGTGGTTGCCGGCCGGCTACTGGCCGCTTTGGAGCTCTCGTCGGAATCTGCCACGGCCGCCGTGGTCCGTCGCCGGCAGTCGTGTCCCCTCCGGCACCGGCAAGGACGGCGACGGCCAAAACTACTGGCGAAGCGAGGATGGTGGCGGCCATGTCCAGACGTGGTTTGTTTATGGACGGCGGGGGGGCTGCGCGGTGAGGAGGTGGCGGAGAATACTGTGGCCCGGTGGGGCGGGAGAGAGGTGAAGCGTTGGGGGGCGGAGGGCTGCTAGTGTCCTCGACAGGCGGGCCACGGGGAGGGGAGGGCAAGGCGTGCGTCGCGTCGTCGTCAGCGTCCGTTCACCCCAAACCGAGCGCAAGTTTGGGCGGGATGGATCAGCAGACGGAATCCGGACATTTGTCCGTTTGAGGCCGTGCGCTGGGCCGCCTCTTTTGTCTCTTTTACCCCAAACGGACGGAGCCGGACAGGATAGGGTCGCGCGGTGGAGTTGGCCTGATGGACGAGGGGCGCGGATCGCCGGATCCTCTGACTTCCCTTCAGTACCTTAGCTGGGAGAGCCATTGAATCAAAAGCTGGCAGTCCAGATCGAGCGAATCACTGTAGCGCGTGCACTGTTCATACAACACTGTGGCGCATGCACTGTTCATATCACTGTTTCAGTGGTCCTGTTGCGCCAGATCTAGACGGTCCGTTCTCGATCCAACGACTAAAAGTTGGGGAAAGGTAGAGGCACTGTTTCTCTCTGCCTTTGCCACATCAAGTTAGAGAATCCACAGCCGGTGGACGAATACTATCAAGGCATAATTGGATCAAGCCCAACTCGGCAGCACACCATTAGCTTGAAAGAGCTACAGCTACCCCTTGTGGACATGCGGACACTTAACGATGCATTCACCAAAGAGGAAGTGAGGAAAGTGGTCAAGTCCATGCCCATGGACAAGGCGCCAGGGCCGGATGGATTCACTGGGCGTTTCTATGTGACATGTTGGGACATAATAAGAGTTGATACCACGGCGGCGCTACATGACTTTCATCAGGGAGACATGTGAGAACTACTGGCTATTAACAAAGCTATCATCCACCCGCAAAAAAAAAGCTGTATTCACCCTACTACCAAAGATGGACGGAGCGGTGGATGTTAGAGATTTCAAGCCTGTGAGTTTGGTCCACGCGGTGCGGTCAATATTTGACAAAGCGCTTTTCAACTGGCTGGCCGTGGAACTTCCAAACTTAGTGGGCATGCATGATGCATCAAAGTGCATTCGTCAAGGGGCGCTCAATCCACGACAACTTCATGTTAGTTCAAGGTGCGACAAGACGTCTACATGCCCTCAAGGAGCCGACAATGATGCTCAAACTCGGCATATCAAAGGCTTTCGACTCCGTGCAATGGCCTTTTATGGTGGAAGTACTCTCGTACATGGGATTTAGCACGCGATGGACGGACCGGATCTATGGCCTACCTGCTAGCTCATCAACTCGTATCATGATCAATGGAGCTCCGGGCAGACCCATTCTAAATCACCAGGGCTTACGACAAGGGGCCTCACTATCTCCGATGCTTTTCTTGCTCATAATGGAGCCATTGTAGAAAATGTTCGAGCTCGCGGTGGATAGAGGCATCCTCCCACTGTTGGCCCCTAGGGGCCTGTCACAACGGGTCTCAATGTTCGCAGACAATGTTATGGTGTTTCTAAAGCCGGATACAACGGACCTCCAAATGTGTCCAACCATCCTACAAATATTCGGGGAGGCCTCTGGTTTGCGTTTCAACCTCAACAAGTGCGCGGCACTACCAATTTGATGCAACGCAAGGCAGATGGAGCAGATGACTCAAGTTCTTCGTTGCTCGATTGGGGCCTTCCCGTGCAAGTACCTAGTGCTTCCACTCACGATCAGAAAGCAAACGGCATCACAGCTATCCGGACTTGTGGACCAGTTGGCAACACGCTTACCAAGCTGGAAGGCCGCCAACATCCCCAAGAGTGGTAGGATGATACTGGTCAAATCAGTACTATGCGCAGTTCCGATCCTTGTGATGATGGCTCTGGACATCCCGAACAAGACGATCACCGCAATGACCAAGATATGTAGAGGGTTTCTATGGAGTGCAAAAGCTCAGGCAACTGGTGGCCACTGGGTCGTGGCATGGGAGGACATATGCGCACCGAGATGGGAAGGCGTGCTGGGCATCCCGAACCTAAGGTGGTCGATATTGCCATGCAAGCGCGGTGGCCATGGTTGAAACTGACGGACCCAGCAAGGTCATGGAGTGAGCTTGACATACAGGTGTCCAACAAATCGATGCAACTGTTCAAAGCCACCACCTTCTCCGCGGTTGGCAATGGCCATAGCACGTTATTTTGGGAGGACAGATGGATTGATGCTCATAGAGTGGAGAAGCTAGTGCCAAATCTATACAACCAGGTTTGACAAACAACAAGAGCATCCAGGACAGTCGAACAGGGATTGATGCATGGTTCCTGCGCCTTGGACGTTGGCACGGAATTTGACGCAACCGATGCTAAATGAGTATCTACTATTATGGGAGTGGATGGTGACAGTACATCTCGACCAGGACAGGACGGATTCGGTGAGATGAGCGTAGGAGCCGAACGGAACATTCTTTGTACAGTCGGCATACAACACAAGATTTTGGGGATGTGAGGTGGCACCGGCAGCACAGTTCACATGAAAATCAAAGGCGCCATTGAGATGCATGTTCTTTTCGTGGCTAGCACTCCGAAATAGATGTTGGACCTAAGATAGGTTGGCCCGGCGGGGACTGGACCATCAAGACGACTGCCCGTTTTGTGATCAAGTGGAGGAGAGCATGGACCATATCATCATCCAGTACATCCTCGCTAGGGAGGTGTGGACTCGAGTATGTGAAGCGATGAACAAACATGAATGGGTGCCAAACAACACTACGAGACTCCTGGATTGGTGTTCAAGCATAGGTGGCAATGCTGCCGGCAGCAAGGACACAAGGGCCCTTGTCCTGCTTGCCATGTGGGAACTTTGGAAGCATCGCAACGCGATCGTCTTCGACGGCGCTTGTCCATTCTTCGGGAGCGTAATCCATAAAATAGACGTCGAGTGTAGATCTTGGAAGACGACAGGCATACTGAAGACGAACATGGATAGATTCCTTGCGGCCCTAATGTCGGGTAGTGACCCGAGTAGTTAGCGTTAGTAGGTTGTACGTGGACGTGGAGTTGGGTGTATATAAGAACTTTGTAATCCCAACATGAAAGGAGATCTTTCACCCCTCTCCTTCTTTAATATAAAGTACGCACACTCGTGCGTATTTGAGGAAAAAAAATCTCTGTGGTGCGAATTTCAGCAGAGGCAAAAAGGTGCGCGCGCTAACATGATTATATGCTTAGAGTAAGGAGCCGTTGGAAAATAAGCTTTTATTGGCATTTACTTATGATTTACGCTCGACTTTTCAGGTGCGGCATATATTCTTGCCGGCCAGGCTTTAAGTGCGAGACAAGTTTGGAACCAAAGACAGAACCTCAGCTTGCCATCGCAGAAATGCAGGCATTGTCGCGACCTGACGGTGCATACGTACGTGCGCTCGGTACGTCCGCAAATAAATTCCTTCAGATAGGCTCGGTATACCCTTTGAGGCCGGAAACGTTCATGGAGACGAAAGCAACCATGACTTTTGTGCCTGGCACTGGAGCTTGTACCGCTATAGTACCTCCTGCACAGTTGCCGCCTCGCTTTCATCAACAGTTTCAGCTTCCAGAGAACAAAACGACCGCCTCATCCACAGTGAAGCTAGCTACGATGCGCATCCGTATATATATTTGTGTGGAGTGGGGAAAAGATGCGAATTCCGTCGACGTGCTGCAGTGCTCGCCGTGAAACATCATCAGTACTGTGGGACGGTCGCCGGGGCCAAGTGCCATCGGACCAGTGCTGCAGTCGTGGGGGCTTGCATGCCTACTGATCGTGCATTGGATACGTGGGCCAGGGCGGCAGAAAGCGGTAGAACCTTTTTCCTGAAAAAAGGAGGCCATGGACCATGGAACGATTTTAGGCATAGCGTAATTATGCACGTTCTATCCATCTTCTATCTCAAATGTCGCGGACAGGGTTTTTTAAGATAGAAGACTAGATCCAAAGGCCAACATCATTGAATTAGACATAAGAAACTCTAAAATCAACTTAAGTTTAGATACGTCCCGATTCAGCGACGGGCGACCACCCAACTAATCTCCAAACAAATAATCGATTGTTCGATTAGAAAATATAGCTGGAATGTTTCTGAGCCGTTGCATGATAGACACCACGAGAAACATTTTAAGCCGTTATAAGCAGAAGCGTTACTCATGATTGACCCGTACATAGGCGGCTACCCGTTCCTTAAGCGGCATGCGTATGTACAGCAGTACAGAACGGGGTCAAACACTCAATTCCGGCGGCCATTTTTGGGCGGGCCATGAATGGGCTGCAGGTCACGTGGGCAAGGTCGGCCGACATGGAGCCGAGCCGCTAGCTGTCCGCGAAAGCGTGGGGGTGCCGGATTGCTTCGGCGCTCCGCGATCGGCATCTGCCCCTCTCTTCGTGCATGCGTGCCCTCCTCATGACCTTCCTCTGTCGCGGCCGGTGCAGCTTTACTAGCCCACACGTACCGCAGAAAACCGGCCGTTAAGCTGCCTGCAACGGCTGCAAGTAAATCTGAAACAAAGTTTCACTACTGGTAACATCATAGAGCTTTACGGTCTCGGGGCATCTCCAACGGCAGCCCGCAAAATTTTCTCCCATATTCGTTCACGGACACGGATGTGGGAGACCGTCATCCAATCGTATCTAATATATGTCCGTAGTAAATTTAAATTTAAATGTACTCGATCCACACAGTGCGTCGGATCACACAACGCCGGATCGCAAGCCCGATCACGACCAAAAAGAAGCAAATATCAGTCCGGCAGCCCGTGAATTTCTGCTCTGCTGGACCAGCAATCCCGGCCAGTTGCTCCCCGATCCAGGAGGTGGTGTCGCCATCGGGTAGGCAGCCTCCGCCTCCGCCATGTCCTCATAATCCGTAGCCGCCAACTCATCTTTCTGCCACTGCAGCATCTGGTAGCGGACGGATTGCACGATCATTTTTGCATCGACGATGGCTGAGGGACTTCCATTCACGGTAGTGGATAACCGCGTTGGAGTAGGGCGAGAAATTCTTGTGTTCATGGAACATATGTGAATGTTCCTCCAAAAGGTTGTCCCTTTTGCTCCGTGCCATGGATCGGTTTAATGCTAGTGGACAACCATGCATCACATAACAACTCGTCCCCTGCATGTTGAAGATTTCTTCTCTGCCCTTCTTCTTCGGGTCGCCGGCTGTATCATCCGGATCATCATCGTCGCCGTCGTCCTCCCTCTCCGGCCGCTACTCTCCGGCGGCCCAATGTTGTTGTTGGCGTGTGCCATCGCGGATGCAGGTGTAGGGCATTGCGTGGCCGTCAGGTGTAGATGTTGGTGAGGAGTCTGGACTAGGGTGTCCGGACAGCGGACTATCATCGTCCACGGACTTCAAGACTACAAAGATACAAGATTGAAGACTCCGTCCGTGTCCGGATTGGACTTTCCTTGGCGTGGAAGGCAAGCTTGGCGATCTGAGATATGTAGATCTCCTACCATTGTAACCGACTACGTGTAACCCTAGCCTCCTCCGGTGTCTATATGAACCGGAGGGCTTTAGTCCGTGGGACAACATACATTACAACAATCATACCATAGGCTAGCTTTAGGGTTTAGCCTCCTTGATCTCGTGGTAGATCCACTCTTGTACTACCCATATCATCAATATTAATCAAGCGGGACGTAAGGTTTTACCTCCATCAAGAGGGCCCAAACACAGGTAAAACATCGTGTCCCTTGTCTCCTGTTACCATCCGCCTAGACGCACGATTCGGGACCCCCTACCCGAGATCCGCCGCTTTTGACACCGACATTGGTGCTTTCATTGAGAGTTCCTCGTCGCCACCGATAGGCTCGATGGCCTCTTGAACCAACAACGCTGTCCGAGGTGAGACTTTTCTCCCGGACAGATCTTCAGATTCGCGGCGGCTTCGCTGCGAGCTAATTCGCTTGGCCATCTGGAGCAGATCGAAGCTACGCCCCGCCGTCAGTCGATTCGAAGCCTAAACTTCACGGCCGACATCGCGGGGACTTGATCTTCGACGGGCTCGAGCCACAGCCAAGCGTGCCGCACTGTTATGATGGGCATGATCTAGCTCTGCTGCCGAACAGTGCCTTGGTGGCCGCACAAGAACCCGCTCCGGCCCTTAGACCGGAGCCAACCGCCTAGATCGAGGACCGGTGGCTGGACACCGCCTCGGGGGCTTCAACTTCCACGGCGATGGAGCCGAACACTACCCTTGTCCCTCGCGAAGCTCGTGACTCCGAGGTACCGGACTCCTTTCCGGACTCCGGACCTCCCGCGCCCCTGCCAATCGAATCCGATTGGGCGCCGGTTATGGAATTCACCGCCACGGACATCTTCCAACGCTCGCCCTTTGGCGACATCCTAAATTCGCTAAAGCACCTCTCGCTATCCGGAGAGTCCTGGCCGGATTATGGCCAGGATGGTTGGGATACGAACGACGAAGAAATTCAGAACCCACCCACCACCCACTTTGTAGCCACTATCGACGATCTAACCGACATGCTAGACTACGACTCCGAAGACATCGACGCTATGGACGGCGATGCCGGGAGACGACCGAACCAGCGCCTACGAGGCATCGAAGACCACCTCGTCATCGACATATACATGGTGGACACCCCAAAAGATGGGGACGGCGAAAAAGCAGCGGAGGCGGGTTCTTTAAAGAAGCAGCCCAAGCGCCCGGCGTCGTGGCGCCGCTCTAAATCCCGCCACAAAGAAGAATGGAGATTCCGCACAGGAGATAATAATACCCAGAGAGTGCCGAAGATAATCCCTCCGGCTAGACTCAGCCGGGAGGACGCAGAAGCAAGCCCTCACGAGAGGCGGCGCATTTAAGAGGTCGAGGATTATAACTATATGCCTCCCTCAAGACGAGGCAAGCCTCAACGACGATTTAATTAAATGTGTGCCGAGGATCCCGTCGAACAAGAGCGTTTCAAACGTAGGCTTATCGCCACGGCAAATAGCCTAAAGAAAAAGCAGCAGCAGCTTCAAGCTGATCAGGACTTGCTGGCCGATCGATGAACCGAGGTCCTCGCGGCCGAAGAGTTTAAACTCGAACGCCCCTCCAAAAGCTACCCCAGACGCAAGTTGCTCCCTCGATTAGAGGAGGAAGCATACATACCTTCATCACCAGCGCACGATACGGCTGACCGACCACCCCGTGGTCGTGACAGAGCGGCATCCAGGCCCTCAACCAAGACCGTACCCCGGCATCGCTCCAAAAGTACGAAACCAAAAGGGAACGCGCCGGACTTGCGAGACGTATTGGAGGACAAAGCAAGGCAATCCAGATCCATCTACAGATCACGAGGGCGCCCCACGACCCGCGACGAATACCGTCGCTCCGGATACAATAACCCCGGCCGGGCCGAACACAGCAGACAACACTCTCTCGAGCTGCGTCGTGATATTGCTCAATACAGATGCGCCGCACACCCGCTATGCTTCACTGACGAAGTAATGGATCATCAAATCCCTGAAGGGTTTAAACCCATAAACATCGAATCCTACGACGGCACAACAGACCCCGCGGTTTGGATCGAAGATTATCTTCTCCACATCCATATGGCCCGCGGCGACGATCTCCATGCCATCAAGTATCTCCCACTCAAGCTTAAAGGACCAGCTCGGCATTGGCTCAACAGCTTGCCCGCAGAGTCAATTGGGTGTTGGAAAGACCTGGAAGCCGCATTCCTCGATAACTTCCAGGGCACGTATGTGCGGACACCAGACGCCGATGACCTAAGCCACATCACTCAGCAGCCAGACGAATCGGCCAGACAATTCTGGACACGGTTCTTGACAAAGAAAAACCAAATCGTCGACTGTCCGGATGCAGAGGCCCTTGCAGCCTTCAAACATAACATCCACGACGAGTGGCTAGCCCGGCACTTGGAACAGGAAAAGCCGAAATCTATGGCAGCACTCACATCGTTAATGACCCGCTTTTGCGCGGGAGAGGATAGCTGGCTAGCTCGCAGCAACAACCTCAATAAAAATTCTGGCAGTCCGGATACTAAGGACCACAACGGCAGGTCACGTCGAAACAAGAACAAACGCCACATTAATAGCGACGACAAGGAGGATACGGCAGTCAACGCCGGATTCCGAGGCTCTAAACCCGGTCAGCGGAAGAAGCCATTCAAAAGAACCACTCTGGGTCCGTCCAATTTGAACCGAATACTCGACCGCTTATGCCAGATACATGGCACCCCTGAAAAGCCAGCTAATCACACCAACAGAGATTGCTGGGTGTTCAAGCTGGCAGGCAAATTAATTGCCGAAAACAATGACAAGGGGCTAAACAGCGACGACGAGGAGGAGACCCGACCGCCGAACAATAGAGGACAGAAGGGTTTCCCCCCGCAAGTGCGGACGGTGAACATGATTTACGCAACCCATATACCCAAGAGGGAGCGAAAGCGTGCACTAAGGGACGTCTATGCGATGGAGCCAGTCGCCCCGAAGTTCAACCCATGTTCCTCTTGTCCGATCACTTTTGATCGAAGAGACCACCCGACCAGCATACGCCATGGCGGATTCGCCGCATTGGTCTTAGACCCAATCGTCGATGGATTTCACCTCACGAGAGTCTTGATGGACGGCGGCAGTAGCCTAAACCTGCTTTATCAGGATACAGTGCGCAAGAGGGGCATAGACCCTTCAAGGATTAAAACCTACAAAGACAACCTTTAAAGGTGTCATACCAGGTGTGGAAGCCAATTGTACATGCTCAGTCACACTAGAAGTGGTCTTCGGATCCCCGGACAATTTCCGGAGCGAGGAGTTAATCTTCGACATAGTCCCGTTCCGCAGTGGCTATCACGCTCTGCTCGGGCGAACCGCGTTTGCAAAGTTCAACGCGGTGCCGCATTATGCATACCTCAAGCTCAAGATGCCAGGACCCCATGGAGTCATCACGGTCAACAGGAATACGGAACGCTCCCTCCGAACGGAGGAACATACAGCGGCTCTCGCGGCAGAAGTACAGAGCAGCCTCCTAAGGAAATTTCCGAGTCCGGCCGTTAAACGGCCGGATACAGCAAAACGCGGCCGAAGCAATACCAACGAAGACCACCTGGCACGATCAGAGCACGGGTAGCAATGCGGCCGTAACCCCCGCCCTCGCATGATTGCAAGAACAACCCTCCGCGTACATCATTACGCTTTGGAGATACCATGGGCGCAGGGGAAGGGGCACGACCACAATGGACCCAGAGTGCGGCTCGACCACACCAGGGGCTCGCAAGTGTGCCACTCCTTTTTTTTCCTTCTTTGTATACACAGGACTCCGTTAACCAGAGGCCCTGTCCGACGATAAACCTGCCGAACTCACGATGCAACAGCCAGGGAACAAAGAAGGCTGCGGCGAACACTCAGGTGGTCTCAATTACGAGCATTAAATTCGATTATATTCCGCAGCTCATCCCTGGTGGGGGACATGTTTAATTAGTCCAAATCCCTTGCTTACCGCACTATTTGTATCAGTCCGCACTCATAGCAGACCTCCTTTAATAAATAATGTAGCACTTTTTCGACTGCAATTACATTACTTTTTGCATATATATATGTTCATTACATGACATCTTGCATCCGTATATTTGGTACGGCATAATACACCAGGGGCTTATGTTCCCTACATTATGGTGTGATAAGTCCGAACACTTTCATAAGTGCGGCACCCCGAACTTATAGCATTATATGAATCGGCTCCGAATCATGTCTTGGGTCAATAGTTGGGTTTGCCCGGCTCCCACGCTTTTGGTGCCTTACGCCCGCTCGTCGGCTAAGGTGGCACTGGAGAACCACTGCGATTGCGCCCCGGTTGAGCCGGGCGAGCGCCTCAATGGAGAAAGCTAAAACTGACCGGCATGATAAGGCGAGAGACTGGTCGCTGTTCGAGAGGTCTTTTCGGGTCCTTAAAGACTCATGCCGCTTTGAGCAAAGTTCCGGATAATGTCCGACGAAGGCGTGGATAGCGCCCCGGATTCGGTCTTCCGAATACCAGGGGCTTCGCCGAAATTTAAAATTATAGAATTCTATGGCTAAGTGAGAGTGTTCAAGCATTATAAGTCTGGTTGCCTTGTTCGTTGTGTTGAGCGCCTCCCTAGATGGACCAAAAATGGGAGCAAGAGTGCTCAAGTTTATCCCGAACACCCCAGCACTCGCGGCTCGGGGGCTGAAGCCAACGACTTGCCATCTCTCAGATTTTATAAAGCGGCAGCACAGAAGGTAATATTTTAAATTAAACAAGCGTTGCTCATGGCGCATATGAACGAAGTTTTCAGCGCACAAGATAATACATAGCAAGTTTACTCAAAAATTACATCTCTGGGGCACTCATCCGCAATATCGCGGGCTCCCTTCAGGACAGTTTTATAATACATCTCGGCGACGATACTCCTTGCCCGGTGGCGGCGGGTCGCTGAGAAGCTTCTCGCATCAGCCGCCCAGTGCACCTTTGTGCGGGCAAGGGCCCGACGAGCACCTTCAATACAAAGCGGAGCGCTTGATGACCTCCACCGAGCACGCATCCACCAGCCGCCCAGACGAGGCGAAGTAGCTCCCGGCATGGCCTGTCCAGTCACACCGGACTATAAGGCCCTTCATGGCCTCCTCGGCTACCTTGTGGAGTTCGACCAGCTGCTTCATTTGGTCGCTTGGGGGCACCGGATGGCGGCCTCGGCGATCGAGAGAGAAAACCTTCTCCGTCGAGCTCCCCTCCTCGCCACGATAGAATGCGGCAGCATCGAACACACTACGCGGCAGATCTGCAAACGCCCCTAGAGAGCTCCGAATGCGGGTAAGTGTAAGGTAGTTTACATTAACATGCTTGGTTTGCATGAAAAATGCCTTATCCACCGCTATCTTCTTTACATCTTCAACCTCCTGAAGGGCCTTACGGGCCTCGGCCTTGGCGGACTTGGCACTTTCGAGAGCCGAGGCAAGCTCGGACTCCCGAGTCTTGGAGTCACGCTCCAAGCTCTCATGCTTCTCCATGAGAGCCTGTAGCTCTTGCCGCACTTCTGCCACCGGTGCCTCCTGCTTTTCTCGCTCTGCCCGTTCCGCGGCCGCACTGCGTTTGGCCGCAGACACAGCTTCCTTCAGGGCTGCCACCTCGTTCGTGGACCCTGCAATACCCACATTATCCTTGTTAGTTTTTTGCAACCTAGATCCTTTTCTGTAAGGTCAATCTTCAAAGTGGTGTTACTCACCTTCTTTGTCCTCGAGCTGCTTCTTGGCATGGCTGAGCTCTTGCTCGGACCGCTCGAGATCCTGCTTCAATGCACCGACCTCCATGCCATCGGTCGGCAGAGGTCAGAGTCGGCAAGAGCCTGCAAACCCATATTGACATATTTTAAGCAACCCTGCGTATATCTTTTTAGATCCTTAGTTCGGCTTTTCTTTCCGAACACCGGACTAAGCATCAGGGGCTACTGTCTATGCGGTATTACATTACAGAAATTCAACTTCTTACCTCAAAGCCCGTTAGAAGGCTGCTGCAGGCTTCGGTCAGCCTGCTCTTGGCGAGCTGAACCTTCTGAATCACCACACTCATGATAGTGCGGTGTTCTTCCTCGATGGAAGCGCCTTTGAGCGCCTCCAAAAAGTTGTCCGGCGCCTCCGGTTGGACGGGGGCCGCCGGTGTCACGGTCTTGCCCTTCTTCTCGAAGGGCTGCTTGCGGACTGGAACCACCGCAGTTCCAACGTAGAGTCGGCGCGAAGTCCGGAGGCTGCCTTGCAGCGCCCGAACCTCCTCCGATGGGTCCCTCTCAGGATCCCACCTCGGCGTTCTCGTCAAGACGGGGTGGAGGCGGTCGGAAGTGAATCCATATCCGACGGGCTAACGACCCGCTTCGATGAAGCGGGAGATCATCGTCGGCGGACTGGAGAAGATGCGGCATTAGTAGGACACTACGTGACACGAAAGAAATAGCATATCAGGGATCCGGATACTTACGATCTTGCTGGACGCCTGGCCCTTAAAGGCCACTCCTCCTCGCCAACGTTGGTGTTGGTGGAGCTGTCCGGGGGGATAGTTCTCCCCCTCTTGGACCCTTTGGCCTCCCCTGTTGGGGAAGCCTTCCTCTTCCTCTCTCCCTCCTACGGGAGAGAGTCTTCTTCCTCCTCGTCGTCTTCGGGGGAGGAGTCTGCCTCGTCGTTGGACACCAGATTACGGGAACTCTTTCGAGTCCCTGTGGCCACCTTCTTGGCCTTCTTCTCCGGCACCATGTGCGGTGCCGGAACCAGCAGCCCTGCTAGACGGGCGTTCACTGGGTCTTCTGGCATGGGAGCCGGACAAATGAGCTGCTCGGCCTTCTCCATCCATTCCTGCCAAAGGAAAGGAAAGATTGAGACCCTCCTAGAGTCAATCTATTTACCACAAGTGTCCCGTAAAGGGGTTGAATCACTTCCTCGTCAGCTGGATGCTGCGAGCAAAATCCGCGATCTTCCGTCGCGGATACAGGGGTTTCGGCGCCCTTAAACAGCACCATCCAAGCGCCTTCATACGTCGTGTCGAAGAGCCCGCTTAGCACCCGGTGCTGTTTCGGATTAAACTCCCACAGATTGAATGCCCGTTCTTGGCATGGGAGAATCCGGCGGATGAGCATGACTTGGACCACGTCGACGAGCCTGAGCTTATTGCTCACCAGCCTCGGATACATGCTCGAGTCCCGTCGGCTCCGCCGGATTGCCCCACAACAAGCCCTTCTCTTCCGGGAGGTGAGCTGCGTGGGGATGCAGATCTAAACTCGGGGCCACCGCCCACGTGGGTTCGCGGCTCGGTGATGTAGAACCACCCCGATTGCCATCCTTGACGGAGTCCACGGCGACCCTTCGAGTTAAAGGGCGTTGGGCAACTTGCCCAACATGGCGCCTCCGATTCGCTTATGCGTGCCCTTCACAACCTTAGGCTTGACGTTGAAGGTCTTGAGCCATAGGCGAAGTAGGGCGGATGCGAGAGGAAGGTTTCGCACACGACGATGAACGCCGAGATGTTGAGGATGAAGTTCGGCGCCAGATCGTGGAAATCCGGGCCGTAGTAAAACATGAGCCCCCGGACAAAAGGGTGAAGAGGAAAACCTAGTCCGCGGAGGAAGTGGGGGAGGAAAACAACCCTCTCATGGGGCCCGGGGTGGGGATGAGCTGCCCCTCGTCGGGCAGCCGGTGCGCGATGTCGCTGGAAAGGTATCCGGCGCTGCGCAGCTTGGTGATTTGCTCCTCCTTAACGGTGGAGGCCAACCATTTGCCTCCCGCTCCGGCCATAGTTGGAGAGGGTCGAGGCGAGATGCGCGAGCTTGAGCGTTGGAGCTTGAGTGCGCGGAGATGGATAAGCAAAGGAGGAAGAAGGCGTAGGTGAGAAGGTAAATCCTTATCCCTTATATATAGGAGGACGGAGACTATCGCCCCCACCATCTGGTAAAACTCGCTTATCTCCAAGCGCCACCATCAACGGCGCGGTTGGGTTACCACGTCCGTATTGATGAGAATCCGGAATAAGGGGAACACGATCTCGCTTGACGGGGCGTGCCAAGGAAACCGCCGCTAAGCGTCTTGAGGTGGTATAATAAACGATTCAAATAAAGGCTTGGTAGCGGTGTGATGTCATGCCGCATAATACGTCGCCAGATGGACTTGTGTACATTTTATTCTCTCTACGATGGAATGTGGAATTTGTTTTGCGAGCGGACACTATCCGGTGTTCATGATCTTCTCTGGATTATTCAAGGAGGAACCCGCCTTGCAATGCCGAACATTATCTTGCGCCGGACTTATCGTCATTGAAGCCTGGTATAGGGGCTCTTGAGGAGTCTGGACTAGGGGTGTCCGGACAGCCGGACTATCATCGTCCGCGGACTCCAAGACTACGAAGATACAAGATTGAAGACTCCGTCCCGTGTCCGGATGGGACTTTCCTTGGCGTGGAAGGCAAGCTTGGCGATACGGATATGTAGATCTCCTACCATTGTAACCGACTCTGTGTAACCCTAGCCTCCTCCGATGTCTATATAAACCGGAGGGCTTTAGTCCGTAGGATAACATACATTACAACAATCATACCATAGGCTAGCTTTAGGGTTTAGCCTCCTTGATCTCGTGGTAGATCCTCTCTTGTACTACCCATATCATCAATATTAATCAAGCAGGACATAGGGTTTTACCTCCATCAAGAGGGCCCGAACCTGGGTAAAACATCGTGTCCCTTGTCTCCTGTTACCATCCGCCTAGACGCACAGTTCGGGACCCCCTACCCGAGATCCGCCGGTTTTGACACCGACAGCTGGTGCTGGTAGTTGTCGGACAGGGTGGGATCTGAGTCTTCCACCTGCTCGTCCTCATAGCCCAATCCTCCTCCCTCACCTCCATCGTGGATGATGTTGAACACCTACATGTCTGTGTCGTACGCCGGCTCCCCCGCTCTAGGCATTGCAGCAAACATCGTGCGGGCACCCATTTGCTCCCCCGCCGTCGTCCGCGCCGGACGAGCCGTGGCAAGAATATTCGTAGAAGAGCGGCGCCGTGTTAACGTCGACGATATAAGGAACCGTACTGGCGGGGGTTCCGAGCTACTTGGTGGCGTAGTAGTACGGACGCTTGTAAGGCTGCGGCCACGGCGCCGTCTGTACTATGGGCGTGCCCGTCTTGCGGCGTCCGCCATGACCACCGACCGCCTCGTCCGCCACGACGTCCACGCCCATCGCCACCACCAGGCCCACCGGCGGCCAACCGCTTCTTGAGCTTCTCCTCATTTGCGGCCTTCGCTTTGACGCAGTGAGTTTGCCGCGTCGCCGAGCTGATCTTCTGGGCGAGCGTGATGCTTGGATCCTCTTGCACCTTTGCCGGCTCCATCTCCGATAGGTTCTCCGGCGGTTCCATGCGTCGGCGGCGGAAGGAAGGAGAGGATGGAAGAAAAGAGTGGGATTGGCCGGAGAGTGGCGGGAATGGAAGAAGAGAGTGTGGATTTGGTGCGGAAATAGTGTGTGATGCTACAAAAGTGCAGGCTCAACCTTCCTTTTGGATGGGCCAGGGGATAGAGAGTGACGTTTCTCGTGTTCGGACTCCCGCAAATTCCCCACATTTTTCTCCTATTTGCGAAAGAAAACACGTTCGGACCGTAACGTGGACCGATAAAGAACCGCGTTGGATGGCTTCCATGGTTCAGACAGCGCATGTGGCAGGTTTGAGGGTTCGCGTTGGAGATGCCCTTAGTACAGTTTTGCAAAGGAATGAACGGTGTTTAACCTAAACACGTGGAGTCCTGTGACTGTACATGTCTGGTGCTGCGAGCTTAGTATGACCATATTGCTGGTCACTAAGAGCAACTCCAACGGGCTGACCCAAACGAACGACGCATTTGTCCGTTTGGGTCGCCCGCCCGCCCGGCGTCCGCCCAGTTTTGCATTTGGGTCGGCGCGCGCCGACCCATTTCATGCCCGCATTCAACTTTTAAATAAAAAGGGCCTGCGGCCGATCATGCTAGCGGCCATGTCTCATGCCGGCACCATGCCAGCGCCGGCATTACAATGCCGGCTTCAGAAAATATCACCACTGTTCATGCTGGCGCGCTCACCAGCCGGCCGGCACACATGCCATCACACAAAAAAGGGTGTGACTTGAGTTCGACCACGCCATCTCGGCTCCCGTGGTCATGCCGCACACCTGCCGGCATACAAAAAAGATGGCCCTCGCCGCCATAGATCACTCATCGTCGAACTTGACCATGCTGGCCCGCATCTTCTTGAACCATGACATCTTCCTTGACGGTATGGAGTTTAGATCCACCTTCATGATCTCCATCCCGGTCATCATGCTCGCAAGAGCCACTTCTTTCGCCTTGGTCTTGGCGTTGGCGGCCTCGATCTCTAGCATCCTGGCTTGCTTCTCCGCCTTGAGCTCGAACATCTTGGCTTGCTTCTCGGCATCAAGATCAAGCCTCCTCCTTTGGATCTCCATGAAAGCATCCATTTGCTCCGCCTTGAAACGCCGGTGCTCCTCCTCCCTTGAGTCCTTCTTATTCATCATGTCGTCCACGCTTGCGATCAAGGCGTTGGTGGCCGCATCTCGCTTGTCCTCCTTCTTGGAGTTGGTATTCCCCCGCGGCCGTGCCGGCTCGCCCTCCCCAACATCCTCCACGGCTTTCTTCCCCCCACGTGCCTTGAGTGCGGCATATTGTGCCTTGAACCTCTCTTCGTCCTTGATGACCCGATAGCAATGGGAGAGGTTGAAGCACTTGCCATTGTGTTGAACCTTGAATTCCTCCAAAGCTTGAAATGCCTACAAAATGTGTCCATGCAAGCATATGGGCAAGTGATAGCAAATGAAGACGTAAAAGGATGATCTTGATGATACAAAAGAGGGCGGCTTGCTTGCTATCATACCATGTCTTGCATGCCGATGCCACTCACGGGGCGGGCCTTGATGCTCTCAAGGGTGGCGCAAAACTTGTTGCACTCTTGTTGGATCACCCTCCACCGCTTGGAAATGAAGACCCACCCGCGCGTGCTCACAAATTGGTAAGGTGGAAACTTCTTGCGCTCATGAAACTCTCGGTGCACACGAGTCCAAAAGGTGAATGCTTTTGCTCGGCGCCCGACTTCGGGTCCTGTCCGATGTCTCGCCAACACTCGCAAAGAAGCTTGTCTTCGGCCTCCGTGTACGCCTTCGTACGCTTGCTCTTGCGCTTTGGCTTAGGACCGACGTCTTGGTTGGCGAGCTCGTCCTCGAACAAAGGCTCCACGTCGATGTCGCACTCGTCCTCTTCCTCTAGCCCATAGTCGTCCGGGAACTCATGGTCGAGGGGGAAGCCGTCCAGGTCGCCGACCTGATCACGCATGAAGGCCGCCTGGTCGGGATCATAGCCAGCGGCCGGCGTGAACGCCCCATGGCCGTCCTGGCTTCGTGTCTCGTCGGGATCGTAGCCAGCGCCCGGCGCACCGCCCTCGAAGATGAGGTTTTGCATGAAGTCTGAAGGAAATGTGCCCTACATGCAATTATAAAGTTATTATTTATTTCCTAATTTCATGATAAATGTTTATTGTTCATGCTAGAATTGTATTAACCGGAAACATGATACATGTGTGAATACATAGACAAACATAGTGTCACTAGTATGCCTCTACTTTCCTAGCCATGGACAAAGAGTTGTCATTTGATTAATGGGATCACATCATTAGGAGAAGGATGTGATTGACTTGACCCATTCCGTTAGCTTCGCAGTTGATCGTTTAGTATGTTGCTATTGCTTCTTCGTGACTTATACATGTTCGTATGACTATGAGATTATGCAACTCCTGTTTACCGGAGGAACACTTTGTGTGCTACCAAACGTCACAACGTAACTGGGTGATTATAAAGGAGCTCTGCAGGTATCTCCAAAGGTACATGTTGAGTTGGCGTATTTCGAGATTATGATTTGTCACTCCGGTTGTCGGAGAGGTATCTCTAGGCCCTCTCGGTAATGCACATCACTATAAGCCTTGCAAGCAATGTGGCCAATGAGTTGGTTACGGGATGATGCATTACGTAACGAGTAAAGAGACTTGCCGGTAACGAGATTGAACTAGGTATTGAGATACCGACGATTGAATCTCAGGCAAGTAACATACCGATGACAAAGGGAACAACGTATGTTGTTATGCGGTTTGACCGATAAAGATCTTCGTAGAATATGTAGCAGCCAATATGAGCATCCAGGTTCCGCTATTGGTTATTGACCGGAAACGTGTCTCGGTCATGTCTACATAGTTCTCGAACCCGTAGGGTCCGCACGCTTAAGGTTTCGATGACAGTTTTATTATGAGTTTATGAGTTCTGATATACCGAAGGAGTTCGGAGTCCCGGATGAGATCGGGGACATAATGAGGAGTCTCGAAATTTTCGAGACGTAAAGATCGATATATTGGACGACTATATTCGGAGTTCGGAAAGGTTCCGAGTGATTCGGGTATCTTTCGGAGTATCAGAGAGTTACGGGAATTCGCCGGGGAGTATATGGGCCTTATTGGGCCATACGGGAATAGAGGAGAGAGGCCAAAAGGAAGGAGGCCTGCGCCCCCCCCTCTGGTCCAAATTGGACAAGGGGCGCAGCCCCCTTTTTCTTCTTCCTCTCCCCCTCTTTCCCCTTCTCCTACTCCAACAAGGAAGGAGGGAGTCCTACTCCCGGTGGGAGTAGGACTCCCCTTGGCGCGCCCCCTCCTAGGCCGGCCGCCCCCTCCCCCCTTGCTCCTTTATATACAGGGGCAGGGGGGCACCCCATGACACACAAGTCGATCATCGTGATTGTTCGTTAGCCGTGTGCGGTGCCCCCCTCCACCATATTCCACCTCGGTCATATCGTAGCGGTGCTTAGGCTAAGCCCTGCGTTGGTAGAACATCATCATCATCACCACACCGTCGTGCTGACGGAACTCATCCCCGACATCCTGCTGGATCGGAGTCCGGGGATCGTCATCGAGCTGAACGTGTGCTGAACTCGGAGGTGCCGTACGTTTGGTACTTGGATCGGTCGGATCGTGAAGACGTACGACTACATCAACCGCGTTGTCATAACGCTTCTGCTTACGGTCTACGAGGATACGTGGACAACACTCTCCCCTCTCGTTGCTATGCATTACCATGATCTTGCGTGTGCGTAGATTTTTTTTTTTGAAATTACTACATTCCCCAACAGCGGCATCTGAGCCTAGGTTTTTTATGCGTTGATGTTATATGCACGAGTAGAACACAAGTGAGTTGTGGGCGATACAAGTCATACTGCTTACCAGCATGTCATACTTTGGTTCAGCGGTATTGTTGGATGAAGCGGCCGGACCGACACGCAGCGACGCTTACGCGAGACTGGTTTTACCGCCGTGCTTTGCACATAGGTGACTAGCGGGTGTCTGTTTCACCAACTTTAGTTGAACTGAGTGTGGCTACGCCCGGTCCTTGCGAAGGTTAAAACAACACTAACTTGATGAACTATCGTTGTGATTTTGATGCGTAGGTAAGAACGGTTCTTGCCCAGACCGTAGCAGCCACGTAAAATTTGCAACAACAAAGTAGAGGACGTCTAACTTGTTGTTGCAAGGCATGTTGTGATGTGATATGGTCAAGACATGATGAGATATAATTTGTTGTATGATATGATCATGTTTTGTTGAAGTTATTGGCAACTGGCAGAAGTCTTATGGTTGTCTCTTTATTGCATAAGATGCAAGCGCCAAATAATTGCTTTATTTTATCGCTATGCGATAGCAATAGTTGCAAGAGCAATAGTTGGCGAGACGACTATGTGACGACACATTGACATAGATCAAGATGATGGAGATCATGGTGTCGTGCCGGTGATGATAGAAATCATGACAGTACTTTGGAGATGGAGATCAAAGGCGCAAGATGATCATGGCCATATCATGTCACATATTTTGATTGCATATGATGTTTATCTTTTATACATCTTATTTTGCTTAGTTTGACGGTAGCATTTTAAGATGATCTCTCACTAATTATCAAGTGTTCTCCCTGAGTATGCACCGTTGCGAAAGTTCTTCGTGCTGAGACACCACGTGATGATCGAGTGTGATAGGCTCTACGTTCAAATACAACGGATGCAAAACAGTTGCACACGCGGAATACTCAGGTTAAACTTGACGAGCCTAGCATATACAGATATGGCCTCGGAATACGGAGACCGAAAGGTCGAACGTGAATCATATAGTAGATATGATCAACATAGTGATGTTCACCATTGAAAACTACTCCATCTCACGTGATGATCGGACATGGTTTAGTTGATTTGGATCACGTGATCACTTAGATGACTAGAGAGATGTCTGTCTAAGTGGGAGTTCTTAAGTAATATGATTAACTGAACTTAAATTTATCATGAACTTAGTCCTGGTAGTATTTTGCAAATTATGTTGTAGATCAATAGCTCGTGTTGTTGCTTTCATATGTTTATTTTTGATATGTTCCTAGAGAAAAATTGTGTTGAAAAATGTTAGTAGCAATGATGCGGATTGGATCCGTGATCTGAGGTTTGTCCTCATTGCTGCACAGAAGAATTATGTCCTTAATGCACCGCTAGGTGACAGACCTATTTCAGAGCAGATGCAGACGTTATGAACGTTTGGCTAGGTCAATATGATGACTACTTGATAGTTTTGTGCACCATGCTTAACGGCTTAGAATCGGGACTCCAAAGACGTTTTGAACGTCATGGACCATATGAGATGTTCCAGGAGTTGAAGTTAATATTTCCAGCAAATACCCGAGTTGAGAGATATGAAGTCTCCAACAAGTTCTATAGCTAAAAGATGGAGGAGAATCACTCAACTAGTGATTATGTGCTCAGATTGTCTGGGTACTTCAATCGCTTGAATCAAGTGGGAGTTAATCTTCCAGATAAGATAATGATTGACAGAATTCTCTAGTCACCATCACTAAGTTACTAGAACTTCGTGATGAACTATAGTATGCAAGGGATGACGAAAACAATTCCCAAGCTCTTCGTGATGTTGAAATCGACGAAGGTAGAAATCAAGAAAGAGCATCAAGTGTTGATGATTGACAATACCACTAGTTTCAAGAAAAGGGCAAAGGGAAAGAAAGGGAAACTTCAAGTAGAATGGCAAACAAGTTGTCACTCCCGTGAAGAAGACCAAAGCTGGACCAAAGCCTGAAATTGAGTGCTTACACTGCAAAGGAAATGGTCACTGGAAGCGAAAATGCCCTGAATATTTGGTGGATAAGAAGGATGGCAAAGTGAACAAGGGTACATTTGATATACAGGTTATTGATGTATGCCTTACTAGTGTTTATAGTAGCCCCTGAGTATTTGATACTTGTTCGGTTGCTAATATTAGTAACTCGAAACAGGAGTTACAGAATAAACAGAGACTAGTTGAGGGTGAAGTGACGATGAGTGTTGGAAGTAGTTCCAAGATTGGTATGATCATCATCGCACACTCCCTATACTTTCGGGATTAGTATTAAACCTAAATAAATGTTATTTGGCGTTTGCGTTGAGCATGAATATGATTTGATCATGTTTATTGCAATACGGTTATTCATTTAAAGTTAGAGAATAAATTGTTATTCTGTTTACATAAATAAGACCTTCGATGGTCATACACCCAATGGACATAGTTTGTTGGATCTCGATCGTAGTGATACACATATTCATAATATTGATGCCAAAAGATGAAAAGTTAATAATGATAGTGCAACTTATTTGTGGCACTGCCGTTTGGGTCATATCTGTGTAAAGCGCATGAAGAAACTCCATAAAGATGGATTTTTTGGAATCACTTGGTTATGAATCATTTGATGCTTGCGAACCATGCCTTTTGGGCAAGATGACTAAAACTCCGTTCTCGGAACAATGGAGCGAGCTCTTGACTTATTGGAAATAATACATACCGATGTATGCGATCCAATGAGTGTTGATGCTCGTGGCAAGTATCGTTATTTTCTGACCTTCACAAGGTGATTTGAGCAGATATGGGTATATCTACTTGATGAAACATAAGTCTGAAATAGTTGAAAGGTTCAAAGAATTTCAGAGTGAAGTGGAAAATCCTCGTAACAAGAAAATAAAGTTTCTACGATCTGATCGTGGAGACGAATACTTGAGTTACGAGTTTGGTCTTCATTTGAAACAATGTGAAATAGTTTTGCAACTCACGCCACCTGAAACACCACAATGTAATGGTGTGTCCGAACGTCGTAATCGTACTTTATTTGATATGGTGCGATCAATGATTTCTCTTACCGATTTACCAATATTATTTTGGGGTTATGAATTAGAGACAGCTGCATTCACTTTAAATAGGGCACCATCTAAATCCGTTGAGACGACACTGTATGAACTATGGTTTAGCAGTAAACCTAAGCTGTCGTTTCTTAAAGTTTGGAGTTGCGATGCTTATATGAAAAAGTTTTTCAACCTGATAAGCTCGAACCCAAATCGGAGAAGTGCGTCTTCATAGAATACCCAAAGGATACTGTTGGATACACCTTCTATCACAGATCCGAAGGCAAAACATTCATTGCTAAGAATGGATACATTCTAGAGAAGGAGTTTCTCTCGAAAGAAGTGAGTGGGAGGAAACTAGAACTTGATGAGGTAATTGTACCTTCTCCCAAATTGGAAAGTTGTTCATCAAAGAAATCAGTTCCAGTGATTGCTACACCGATTAGCGAGGAAGCTAATGATGATGATCATGAATCTTCAAATCAAGTTACTACAGAACCTTGTAGGTATTCCAAAGTACGGTCCGTGCCAGTGTGGTACGGTAATCCTATTCTGGAAGTCTTGTTACTAGACCATGATAAACCTACGAACTATGAGGAAGCGATGATGAGCCCAGATTCCGCAAAATGGTTTGTGGCCACGAAATCTGAGATGTGATCCATATATAAGAACAAAGTGTGGACTTTGATTGACTTGCCCGATGATCGGCAAGCCATAGAAAATAAATGGATCTTCAAGAGGAAGACGAACGTTGATAGTAGTATTACTATCTACAAAGCCAGATTTGTCGAAAAAGGTTTTTGACAAAGTTCAAGGTGTTGACTACAATGAGTTTTTCTCAACTGTAGCGATGCTTAAGTTTGTCCGAATCATGTTAGCAATTGCCACATTTTATGAAATATGGCAAATGGATATCAAAACTGCATTCCTTAATGGTTTTCTTAAAGAAGAGTTGTATATGATGCAACCAGAAGGTTTTTTCAATCCTAAAGGTGCTAACAAAATGTGCAAGCTCCAGCGATCCATCTATGGACTGGTGCAAGCATCTCAGAGCTGGAATATACGCTTTGATAAGTTGATCAAAGCATATAGTTTTATACAGATTTGCGGTGAAGCCTGTATTTACAATAAAGTGAGTGGGAGCACTACCGCCTTTCTGATAAATATATGTGAATAACATATTGTTGATCAGAAATGATGTAGAATTTTTCTGTATAGCATAAAGGAGTATTTGAAAGGAGTTCTTTAAAAGAAAGACCTCGGTAAATCTACTTACATATTGAGCATCAAGATCTATTGAGATAGATCAAGATGCTTGATAAGTTTTCAATAAGTACATACCTTGTCAAGATTTTGAAATAGTTCAAAATGGAACAGTCAAAGAAAGAGTTCTTGCCTGTGTTGCAAAGGTGTGAAATTGAGTAAGACTCAAATCCCGACAATGGCAGTAAATAGAAAAGAGAATGAAAGTCATTCCCTATGCCTCAGTCATAGGTTCTATAAAGTATGCTATGCTATGTACCAGACCTATTGTATACCTTGCTCTGAATTTGGCATGGGAGTACAATAGTGATCTAGGAGTAGATCACTAGACATTGGTCAAGAATATCCTTAGTGAGGACTAAGGAAATATTTCTCGATTATGGAGGTGATAAAAGAGCCCGTCGTAAAGAGTTACACCGGTGCAAGCTTTTACACCGATCCAGATGACTCTAAGTCTCAATCTGGATACATATTGAAAGTGGGAGCAATTAGCTAGAGTAGCTCTGTGCAGAGCATTGTTGACATAAAATATTTGCAAAATACATACGGCTCTAAATGTGACAGACCCGTTGACTAAGCTTCTCTCATGAGCAAAACATGATCATACCTTAGTACTCTTTGGTTGCTTATTACATAACGATGTGAACTAGATTATTGATGAGGGAAATATGCCCTAGAGGCAATAATAAAGTTATTACTTATTTCCTCATATCATGATAAATGTTTATTATTCATGCTAGAATTGTATTAACCGGAAACATGATACATGTGTGAATACATAGACAAACATAACATCAGTAGTATGCCTCTACTTGACTAGCTCATTAATCAAAGATGGTTATGTTTCCTAACCATAGACATGTGTTGTCATTTGATTAATGGGATCACATCATTAGGAGAATGATGTGATTGACATGACCCATTCCGTTAGCCTAGCACTTGATCGTTTAGTATGTTGCTATTGCTTTCTTCATGACTTATACATGTTCATGTAACTATGAGATTATGCAACTCCGGTTTACCGGAGGAACACTTTGTGTGCTACCAAACATCACAACGTAACTGGGTGATTATAAAGGAGCTCTACAGGTGTCTCCAAAGGTACATGTTGGGTTGGCGTATTTCGAGATTAGGTTTTGTCACTCCGATTGTCGGAGAGGTATCTCTGGGCCCTCTTGGTAATGCACATCACTATAAGCCTTGCAAGCAATGTAGTGAGTTAGTTACAGAATGATGCATTACGTAACGAGTAAAGAGACTTGCCGGTAACGAGACTGAGCTAGGTATTGGATACCGATGATCGAATCTCGGGCAAGTAACATACCGATGACAAAGGGAACAACATATGTTGTTATGCGGTTTGACCGATAAAGATCTTCGTAGAATATTTTGGAGCCAATATGAGCATCCAGGTTCCGCTATTGGTTATTGACAGAGAATAGTTCTAGGTCATGTCTACATAGTTCTCGAACCCGTAGGGTCCGCACGCTTAACATTACGATGACAGTTTTATTATGAGTTTATAAGTTCTGATGTACCGAAGATTGTTCGGAGTCCCGAATGTGATCGCGGACATGACGAGGAGTCTCGAAATGGTCGAGACATAAAGATTGATATATTGGAAGCCTATGTTTGGACATCGGAAGTGTTCCGGGTGAAATCGGCATTTTGCCGGAGTACCGGGAGGTTACGGGAACCCCCCGGTAACCTAATGGGCCTTATTGGGCCTAGTGGAGGAAGAGGAGAGGAGGCCTAGGGCCTGCCGCGCGCCCCTCCCCCAAGTCCGAATTGTACAAGGAGGGGGGTCGGCGCCCCCCTTTCCTTTCCCCCCTCTCTTCCTTCCCCCCAAGTCCTAATCCAACTAGGAAAAGGGGGGAGTCCTACTCCCGGTGGGAGTAGGACTCCTCCGGCGCGCCTCCTCCTAGGGCCGGCCGCACCCCTCCTTGCTCCTTTATATACGGGGGCAGGGGGGCACCCTAGTACACACAAGTCGATCTTCGTGATCGTTCCTTAGCCGTGTGCGGTGCCCCTCTCCACCATATTCCACCTCGGTCATATCGTTGCGGTGCTTAGGCGAAGCCCTGCGTCGGTAGAACATCATCATCGTCACCACGCCGTCGTGCTGACGGAACTCATCTCCAACACTTTGCTGGATCGGAGTCCGGGGATCGTCATCGAGCTGAACGTGTGCTGAACTTGAAGGTGCCGTACGTTCGGTACTTGTATCGGTCGGATCGCGAAGACGTACGACTACATCAACCGCGTTGTCATAACGCTTCCGCTTTCGGTCTACGAGGGTACGTGGACAATACTCTCCCCTCTCGTTACTATGCATCACCATGATCTTGCGTGTGCGTTGGAATTTTTTTGAAATTACTACGTTCCCCAACAGTGGCATCCGAGCCAGGTTTTATGCGTAGATGTCATATGCACGAGTGGAACACAAGTGAGTTGTGGGCGATACAAGTCATATTGCTTACCAGCATGTCATACTTTGGTTCAGCGGTATTGTGAGATGAAGCGGCCCGGACCAACATTGCGCGTACGCTTACGTGAGACTGGTTTCACCGTTACGAGCATTCGTGCTTAAAGGTGACTGGCGGGTGTCTGTCTCTCTCACTTTAGCTGAATCGAGTGTGGCTACGCCCGGTCCTTGCGAAGGTTAAAGCAGCACTAACTTGACAAACTATCGTTGTGGTTTTGATGCGTAGGTAAGAATGGTTCTTGCTCAGCCCGTAGCAGCCACGTAAAATTTGCAACAACAAAGTAGAGGATGTCTAACTTGTTTTTGCAGGGCATGTTGTGATGTGATATGGTCAAGACGTTATGATATATTTTATTGTATGAGATGATCATGTTTTGTAACCGAAGTTATCGGCAAGTGGTAGGAGCCATATGGTTGTCGCTTTATTGTATGAAATGCAAACGCCCTGTAATTGCTTTACTTTATCACTAAGCGGTAGCAATAGTCGTAGAAGCAATAGATGGCGAACGACAACGATGCTACAATGGAGATCAAGGTGTCGCGCGGTGGCGATGGTGATCACGGCGGTGCTTGAGGATGGAGATCACAAGCACAAGATGATGATTGCCATATCATATCACTTATATTGATTGCATGTGATGTTTATCCTTTATGCATCTTATCTTGCTTTGATTGACCGTAGCATTTTAAGATGATCTCTCACTAAAATTATCAAGAAGTGTTCTCCCTGAGTATGCACCGTTGCGAAAGTTCTTCGTGCTGAGACACCACGTGATGATCGGGTGTGATAGGCTCTATCTTTAAATACAACGGGTGCAAAACAGTTGCACACGCGAATACTCAGGTTAAACTTGACGAGCCTAGCATATAACAGATATGGCCTCGGAACACGGAGACCGAAAGGTCGAGCGTGAATCATATAGTAGATATGATCAACATATTGATGTTCACCGTTGAAACTACTCCATCTCACGTGACGATCGGACATGGTGTAGTTGATATGGATCACGTAATCACTTAGAGGACTAGAGGGATGTCTATCTAAGTGGGAGTTCTTAAGTAATATGATTAATTGAACTTAAATTTATCATGAACTTAGTACCGATAGTATTTTGCTTGTCTATGTTTGTTGTAGATAGATGGCTCGTCTTTGTTGTTCCGTTGAATTTTAATGCGTTCCTTGAGAAAGCAAAGTTGAAAGATGATGGTAGCAATTACACGGACTGGGTCCGTAACTCGAGGATTATCCTCATTGCTACGGAAGAATTACGTCTGGAAGCACGCTGGGTGCGTGCCTGCTTGCTAATGCAACTGATGACATTAAGAACTTCCGCGAGCAAAGCGATGACTACTCGATAGTTCGATGTGCCATGCTTTACGGCTTAGAACCGGGTCTTCAACGACGTTTTGAGCGTCATGGAGCATATGAGATGTTCCAGAGTTAAAGTTAATATTTCAAGCAAATGCCCGGATTGAGAGATATGAAGTCTCCCATAAGTTCTATAGCTGCAAGATGGAGGAGAATAGTTTTGTCGGTGAACACATACTCAAAATGTGCAGGTATAATAATCACTTGATTCAACCGGGAGTTAATCTTCACGATGATAGTGTCATTGATGTAATTCTTCAATCATCGCCACCAAGCTACAAGAGCTTCGTGATGAACTATAATATGCAAGGGATGGACAAGACTATTCCCGAGCTCTTCACAATGCTAAAAGCCGCTGAGGTAGAAATCAAGAAGGAGCATCAAGTGTTGATGGTCAACAAGACCACCAGTTTCAAGAAAAGGGCAAAGGGAAGAAGAGGGAACTTCAAGAAGAACAGCAAGCAAGTTCTTTGCTCAAGAGAAGAAACCCAAGTCTGGACCTAAGCACGAGATCGAGTGCTTCTCTGCAAGTAGATGGACTTTGAAGCGGATCTGCCCCAAGTATTTGGCGATAAGAAGGATGGCAAAGTGAACAAAGGTATATGTGATATACATGTTATTGATGTGTACCTTACTAGAGCTCGCAGAGCACTGGTATTTGATCTTGGTTACATTGCTAATATTTGCAACTCAAACAGGACTACGGATTGCGAACATTGGCAAAGGACGAGGTGACGATCGCGTGGGAAATGGTTCCAAAGTCGATGTGATCGCGGTCGGCACGCTACCTCTACATCTACCTTCGGGATTAGTTTTAGACCTAAATAATTGTTATTTGGTGCTGCGTTGAGCATGAACATTATATCTGGATCTTGTTTGATGCGAGACGGTTATTCATTTAAATCGAGAATAATGGTTGTTCTATTTATATGAGTAATATCTTTTATGGTCATGCACCCTTGAAGAGTGGTCTATTTTTGATGAATCTCGATAGTAGTGATACACATATTCATAATGTTGAAACCAAAAGATGCAGAGTTGATAATGATAGTGCAACCTATTTATGGCACTGCCGTTTAGGTCATATCGGTGTAAAGCGCATGAAGAAACTCCATACTGATGGACTTTTGGAGTCACTTGATTATGAATCACTTGGCACTTGCGAACCGTGCCTCTTGGGCAAGATGACTAGAACCCCGTTCTCCGGTATTATGGAGAGAGCAACAGATTTGTTGGAAATCATACATACAGATGTATGTGGTCCGATGAATGTTGAGGCTCGTGGCGGATATCGTTATTTTCTCACCTTCACAGATGATTTAAGCAGATATGGGTATATCTACTTAATGAAACATAAGTCTGAAACATTTGAAAAGTTCAAAGAATTTCAGAGTGAAGTGGAAAATCATCGTAACAAGAAAATAAAATTTCTACAATCTGATCGTGGAGGAGAATATTTGAGTTACGAGTTTGGTTTACATTTGAAACAATGCGGAATAGTTTCGCAACTCACGCCACCCGGAACACCACAACGAAATGGTGTGTCCGAACGTCGTAATCGTACTTTACTAGATATGGTGCGATCTATGATGTCTCTTACTGATTTACCGCTATCGTTTTGGGGTTATGCTTTAGAGACGGCCGCATTCACGTTAAATAGGGCACCATCAAAATCTGTTGAGACGACGCCTCATGAACTGTGGTTTGGCAAGAAACTAAAGTTATCGTTTCTTAAAGTTTGGGGCTGCGATGCTTATGTGAAGAAACTTCAACCAGATAAGCTTGAACCCAAATCGAAGAAATGTGTCTTCATAGGATACCCAAAAGAGACTGTTGGGTACACCTTCTATCACAGATATGAGGGCAAGATTTTCGTTGCTAAATTCGGATCCTTTCTAGAAAAAGAGTTTCTCTCGAAAGAAGTGAGTGGGAGGAAAGGACAACTTGATGAGGTAACTATACCTGCTCCCTTATTGGAAAGTTGTTCATCACAAGAACCGGTTCCTGTGACAACTACACCAATTAGTGAGGAAGCTAATGATATTGATCATGAAACTTCGGATCAAGTTTCTACTGAACCTCGTAGGTCTACCAGAGTAAGATCCGCACTGAGTGGTACAAGTAATCCTATTACGGAGGTCATGTTACTTGACCATGACGAACCTACGAACTATGAGGAAGCGATGATGAGCCCAGATTCCGCAAAATGGCTAGAGGCCATGAAATCTGAGATGGGATCCAAGTATGAAAACAAAGTATGGACTTTGGTTGACTTGCCCGATGATCGGCAAGCCATTGAGAATAAGTGGATCTTTAAGAAGAAGACTGACGCTGATGGTAATGTAACTGTCTATAAAGCTCGACTTGTTGCGAAAGGTTTTTGACAAGTTCAAGGGGTTGACTACGATGAGACTTTCTCACCCGTAGTGATGCTTAAGTCTGTCCGAATCATGTTAGCAATTGCTGCATTTTATGATTATGAAATTTGGCAAATGGATGTCAAAACTTCATTCTTGAATGGATTTCTGGAAGAAGAGTTGGATATGATGCAACCAGAAGGTTTTGTTGATCCAAAAGGTGCTAACAAAGTGTGCAAGATCCAGCGATCCATTTATGCACTGGTGCAAGCATCTCGGAGTTGGAATAAACGCTTTGATAGTGTGATCAAAGCATATGGTTTTATACAGACTTTTGGAGAAGCCTGTATTTACAAAAAAAGTGAGTGGGAGCTCTGTAGCATTTCTGATATTATATGTAGATGACATATTATTAATTGGAAATGATATATAATTTCAGGATAGCATAATGGGATACTTGAATAAAAGTTTTTCTATGAAAGACCTCGGTGAAGCTGCTTACATATTGGGCATCAAGATTGATAGAGATAGATCAAGACGCTTAATAGGACTTTCACAAAGCACATACCTTGATAAAGTTTTGAAAAAGTTCAAAATGGATCAGGCAAGGAAAGGATTCTTGCCCGTACTACAAGGTGTGAAGTTGAGTCAGACTCAATGCCCGACCACAGCAGAAGATAGAGAGAAAATGAAAGATGTTCCCTATGCTTCAGCCATAGGCTCTATCATGTATGCAATCTTGTGTACCGGACTGACGTGTGCTTAGCAATAAGCTTAGCAGAAGGTACCAAAGTAATCCAGAGTGGATCATCGACAACGGACAAAAACATCTGAAATACGAAAAGGACTAAGGATATGTTTCTCGTATATGGAGGTGACAAAGAGCTAGTCGTAAATGGCTACGTCGATGCAAGCTTTGACAGTGATCCGGACGATTCTAAATTGCAAACCGGATACTTGTTTTTATTAAACGGTGGAGCTGTAAGTTGGTGCAGTTCTAAACAAAGCGTTGTGGCGCGATCTACATGTGAAGCGGAGTACATAGCTGCTTCAGAAGCAGCAAATGAAGGAGTCTGGATGAAAGAGTTCATTTTTGATCTAGGTGTCATACCTAGTGCATCGGGACCAATGAAGATCTTCTGTGACAATACTGGTGCAATTGCCTTGGCAAAGGAATCCATATTTCACAAGAGGACCAAGCACATCAAGAGACGCTTCAATTCCATCCGGGACCAAGTCCAAGTGGGAGACATAGAGATTTGCAGATACATACGGATCTGAATGTTGCAGACCCGTTGACTAAGCCTCTTCCACAAGCAAAACATGATCAGCACCAAGACTCCATGGGTGTTAGAATCATTACTGTATAATCTAGATTATTGACTCTAGTGCAAGTGGGAGACTGAAGGAAATATGCCCTAGAGGCAATAATAAAGTTATTATTTATTTCCTCATATCATGGTAAATGTTTATTATTCATGCTAGAATTGTATTAACCGGAAACATGATACATGTGTGAATACATAGACAAACATAACGTCACTAGTATGCCTCTACTTGACTAGCTCATTAATCAAAGATGGTTATGTTTCCTAACCATAGACATGTGTTGTCATTTGATTAATGGGATCACATCATTAGGAGAATGATGTGATTGACATGACCCATTCTGTTAGCCTAGCAGTTGATCGTTTAGTATGTTGCTATTGCTTTCTTCATGACCTACACATGTTCCCGTAACTATGAGATTATGCAACTCCCGTTTACCGGAGAAACACTTTGTGTGCTACCAAACGTCACAACGTAACTGGGTGATTATAAAGGAGCTCTACAGGTGTCTCGAAAGGTACATGCCCCCCCTTTCCTTTCCCCCTCTCTTCCTTCCCTCCCAAGTCCTAATCCAACTAGGGAAAGGGGGGAGTCCTACTCCCGGTGGGAGTTGGACTCCTCCGGCGCGCCTCCTCCTAGGGCCGGCCGGACCCCCCTTGCTCCTTTATATACGGGGGCAGGGGGCACCCTAGTACACACAAGTTGATCTTCGTGATCGTTCCTTAGCCGTGTGCGGTGCTTAGGCAAAACCCTGCGTCGGTAGAACATCATCATCGTCACCACGCCGTCGTGCTGACGGAACTCATCTCCGACACTTTGCTGGATCGGAGTCCGGGGATCGTCATCGAGCTGAACGTGTGCTGAACTAGGAGGTGCCGTACGTTCGGTACTTGGATCGGTCGGATCGTCAAGATGTACGACTACATCAACCGCGTTGTCATAACGCTTCCGCTTTCGGTCTACGAGGGTACGTGGACAATACTCTCCCCTCTTGTTGCTATGCATCACCATGATCTTGCGTGTGCGTAGGAAATTTTTTGAAATTACTACGCTCCCCAACAATTGACTCTAGTAAACCTTTTGGGTGTTGGTCACATGGCGATGTGAACTATGGGTGTTAATCACATGCAGATGTGAACATTAGTGTTAAATCACATGGTGATGTGAACTAGATTGTTGACTCTAGTGCAAGTGGGAGACTGAAGTAAATATGCCCTAGAGGCAATAATAAAGTTATTATTTATTTCCTTATTTCATGATAAATGTTTATTATTCATGCTAGAATTGTATTAACCGGAAACATGGTACATGTGTGAATACATAGACAAACATAGTGTCACTAGTATGCCTCTACTTGACTAGCTCGTTAATCAAATATGGTTATGTTTCCTAGCCATGGACAAAGAGTTGTCATTTGATAAACGGGATCACATCATTAGGAGAATGATGTGATTGACTTGACCCATTCCGTTATCTTAGCACTTGATCGTTTAGTATGTTGCTATTGCTTCTTCATGACTTATACATGTTCCTATGACTATGAGATTATGCAACTCTCGTTTACCGGAGGAACACTTTGTGTGCTACCAAACGTCACAACATAACTGGCTGATTATAAAGGAGCTCTACATGTGTCTCCAAAGGTACATGTTGAGTTGGCGTATTTCGAGATTAGGATTTGTCTCTCCGATTGTCGGAGAGGTATCTCTGGGCCCTCTCGGTAATACACATCACTATAAGCCTTGCAAGCAATGTGCCCAATGAGTTGGTTACGGGATGATGCATTACGTAACGAGTAAAGAGACTTGTCGGTAACGAGATTGAAATAGGTATTGAGATACCGACGATCGGATCTCGGGCAAGTAACATACCGATGACAAAGGGAACAACACATGTTGTTATGCGGTTTGACCGATAAAGATCTTCGCAGAATATGTAGGAGCCAATATGAGCATCCAGGTTCCGCTATTGGTTATTGACCGGAAACGTGTCTCGGTCATGTCTACATAGTTCTCGAACCCGTAGGGTCCGCACGCTTAAGGTTTCGATAACAGTTTTATTATGAGTTTATGAGTTTTGATGTACCGATGGAGTTCGGAGTCCCGGATGAGATCGGGGACATGACGAGGAGTCTCGAAATGGTCGAGTCGTAAAGATCGATATATTGGACGACTATATTCGGAGTTCGGAAAGGTTCCGAGTGATTTGGGTATTTTTTGGAGTACCGGAGAGTTACGGAAATTCGCCGGGGAGTATATGGGCCTTATTGGGCCATACGGGAATAGAGGAGAGAGGCCAAAAGGAAGGAGGCATGCGCCCCCCCTCCGGTCCGAACTGGACAAGGGCGCAGCCCCTTTCCTTCTTCCTCTCCCCTCTTCCCTTCTCCTACTCCAACAAGGAAGGAGGGAGTCCTACTCCCGGTGGGAGTAGGACTCCCCTTGGCGCGCCCCCTCCTAGGCCGGCCGCCCCCTCCCCCCTTGCTCCTTTATATACGTGGGCAGGGGGGCACCCCATGACACACAAGTTGATCATCGTGATCGTTCGTTAGCCGTGTGCGGTGCCCCCCTCCACCATATTCCACCTCGGTCATATCGTAGCGGTGCTTAGGCGAAGCCCTGCGTCGGTAGAACATCATCATCGTCACCACACCGTCGTGGTGACGGAACTCATCCCCGACACCCTGCTGGATTGGAGTCCGGGGATCGTCATCGAGCTGAACGTGTGCTGAACTCGGAGGTGCCGTACGTTCGGTACTTGGATCGGTCGGATCGTGAAGACGTACGACTACATCAACCGCGTTGTCATAACGCTTTCGCTTACGGTCTACGAGGGTACGTGGACAACACTCTCCCCTCTTGTTGCTATGCATCACCATGATCTTGCGTGTGCGTAGGAATTTTTTTTGAAATTACTACGTTCCCCAACAAAGTCCTCGTCGACGGCGGACGGCATTTCCTCGAACAGGTAACGGGCGTTTGGGAGCCCGTCGGCCGGCGTCTGCCGCGCGCGTTTCCTCGTGCCGCCGGACGACAAGCCACCAACCACCGGGGTGGCATTGAGGTCGATGGGCGCTGGCGCAGGCGTGAAAGGCGCGACCACGCTCACGTCGGGTGAGCACTCCCCGGAGAAGCGGAAGGCCTGCGGGTAGACGTGGAAGCCGGGGACCGGGTTGCAAGCCGACTCGCGGGGTGACTCGGGCTGCACCATCCAAGGAAACGCCGACGAGCCGGTGCCGGCCGCGGCGACGGCGGCTTGGACGAGGCTGTGCTGGCTAGGGTTTACCCCGAGCATGTAGAGCGCCTCCCTCGTTGCCACCGCGACGCGGGCATTGGTGTACTCCTGCTGCGCGGCGGCGACGGTGGCGGCCTGCGTGGCGGCCTCATCCCTCGCGTCCGCGGCGTGCCTCCGGCCCTTCCTCTTGGCCGACTCCCTTGCCCGATGTTCGGGCGTCAGCGCCTTCTTCGGCTTGGTCGCGGCGGCGGTCTTGCACGGGGCACGAGGCTTGCCTTTCCCGGAGAGGGCGACGGCGCCAGACAAGGCGAGGGAGGCGAGGCCGGCGGCGGCGTCGAGGTCGAGGTTGATGGCGTCGTCCATGGTTGGGGCGGGAGCGAGCGCGCGCGGGCGGGAGTGTTTCTGGGGAAAATGAGGGGAAATGGTGGTGGCTACCACCGACCGCCGGGTCCGAGGAGAGGAGTAGGCGCGCGCCCGTCTCGTGTCCGCGCCAACGCAAATCATGCTTAGAATTGGGCCGAAAATGGGCCGCCCGCGGGCGAAAAACGGACACGCGTCCGTTCGGGTCGGCGCGTTGGGCCGCTACTTTTGTCCGTGCCAACCCAAACAAACACGGGCGGACCAAATAAATCGCCTCATTGGAGTTGCTCTAAAGCAGAACAGATAGAACTGACAGCTTTTCCTCCTCCATTGCATTGCACAGGCACCACGCTCCCACCACCACCCACCGGCGTGTCACGAACGGGCAATAATTTGTACCGCACGTCGCGACTCGAGGCGATCAAGACGGAGGCAGGTGATCGAGTAAAAAACAGAGTTAATTACAGTTTTAGTACACAAACTTGCAGCGGGGGTACAATTTCATGCAAGAACTTGCAAAACGACTCAAATTAGCCCCTAACTTGCTCTGCGAGAACAAATTGATACAATTTAGTCGGAACTTGCCATATTGGACAGAGGCACGATCGCCACCCAATATTTTGCGTAAACGCCCAAGTATAGCATAGAATGAACCCGTGGTCCTCGAGAGAGCCGATAGTAGAAAACTTAAAAGCGATTTCGAGGTTATGCAAAATATTACATTTGCATGCGAACCCAAAGACAAACCCTTTAAATGCATTGGGTTTTACTTTGCTGTTCGTTTCTCATCGGCCGCTTAGGTTGTTCGTTTCTCGTCGTGACGAGTGATGATCGCCGGGTTGGTCGCCGCCAACGAGATCGCCGCTGATGGAGCCACGCCCCGGGCATTGGCGAGTTTCCTCCGGATTATGGTATGCACACTCTGCTATGTTGGATGGTCCCTATTTCGGACCTCTTATGGCTAGGGTTTTGATTATGTTTGAACAGAGGTATTCGTTCTTGATCAGCCCACTTAAACTAAAAGCGAAAATTAAAGACAAAAACTATAAATTAACTTTATCAAAAACTCTAAACACAAAGATTAGGAATACTAAACTCCTCCCCGACAACGGCACTAGAAAAAGGACTTGATATCTCATTTTTATTGATCTGGTATTGGAGCAGAAAAAAGTATCCCGCACATATTTCCCTAGAGGTGACACTGGTTTATCGTACCCACGAGAGGAAGATTCCCTTGAAGCGATGGTCTCTAGCAAGCTTTTGTCAAAGTGTCGAATCCAGCTTTTCACCGGATCAACAAACAAATAGTAATTTAAACACTTATAATAAAAAGAGGTACGGTATGAGGTCTTATACTTACAACCTTGTATTTGTGATGGGATCAAATATGATATTAGTTTCTCGCACAGACCCGTCGAGATGTGCTTGCCACAGATCAAAGCGAAATACCTCCGGTCAAACACGATCAAAACCCTAGCCATAAGAGGGTCAAATAGGGACCATCCAACATAGCGGTAGGGTGTGCATACCATAATCGGTGGAAACTCGCCAATGCCCGAGGACGTGGGTCCATCAGCGGCGATCCCGTCGACGGCGACCAACAGTAAAGACTGCGTCGTCGTCACGGACGAAACGAACGGCAAAGCGGCCGATGAGAAACGAATAGGCGGCGTAACACGAACAAACGAAGGGTTTTGTGTTGGGCTTTCGATGCAAATGTAATATTTTGCATAACCTCGTGGGTCGCTTTTAAAGTTTTCTACTACCGGCTCTCTATGAGGACCGCGGTTTCGCTTTAGTGCTATACTTGGGAGTGTTTTCAAGATAATATCGACTTCTTGGCGCGTGCTTCCTATCGACGTGGCGGTGTTTCGACTAAATTGCATCAATTTGTTCTCGCAAAGCAAGTTTAGGGGTTAATTTGAGTCGTTTTGCAAGTTCTTGTATGAAATTGTACCCCCGCTGCAAGTTTGTGTACTAAAACTGTAATTAACTCTAAAAAACAAGTAAAAGGTGAGGGAAGCCATCGAACGATCCGTGTATGTATACCTGGACCTGGAGGAGCAGTGGAAGCTGTAAAGTGAAACTTGCTTGTCAAAGTGCGGAGCACGGCACGCTGCTGCATGATTTACCTGCGGGGCCGGGCCCATCGTCCGTCCGACCTACCTGGGCCCCAGATAGACTGGCCTGTGGCCCCTGCCCTCACGGTCCACAGGGACTCAAGCAATTTCGTGGTAACCCGTCAAAAAAAAAGCAATTTCGTGGTAGGAGTAAAAGCAGTTTCGCTGCTCGCTGGGACCCCGGTCGTGTGTTTGTCCATATGTCTGGGTCGGTTATGATTCGCCCACCGACTCGCCGGGTCGCGACGCTGCTGACTCCTGACCGCACGGCCGCACGGCGCTGGAGTTTGGTTTACCCAGCCTGACGGTACAGTTGGTACTAGCACGGCTGCACATAAATTACAGGAGCCTCCGGTGTGCGCCGAAATGAAAACCAGAATTTACTGAACCTAAATGCAACGCCGCACTTGAGGAGTTGGGGAGTACTGCAGCCTACAGTGACTGTGAAGACACAGCCATAACTTCTAGTCAATCATCTTAAATGCAGCTGTGAAGAAAAATACTCCCCGATTTGGAGTAGTGTGTCTTGTAAATACTCACTCTTTTCCGGTTTATAGGGCTTATTTTAACCTTTTTGTTTTTTCAATTTAAATGGCTAGTCTTCATCTTATTTTTAGCTTTCGAGGCGCATTAAATCTTTGCATGCAAGAATTAAAAAGGAATACACCAATGCATGTAATGTTTCTACTCATACTCGCCAAGCATGCATGTGCTGCAATTAATCCAAATTAATGCATGAGTTTAATTTGAGTACTAGTTTTGTAAAGTACGAGATACATTCATCCACACACAAAATGCCTTGGTTGATGAGATTTCATATTTGCCTTAGAGCATGGTTAATAGTATAGCCAGCTGCTGGCGATAAGCCAGTGCCATGTCATCTATAGTCCATCTTATAGCTAACATGTACAATAGTAGATTAAAAGAGTGTACTACTTTTTTATTATGTGGCCCACCTTTCATTCTCACAAAGTGCTAGGAGCACGTGTTAGAGCCGGCTCTTCACGAAGAGTCCGCTTACCTTCTCTCTCTTCTTCTCTTTCTTCCAACTAAGCATAAATATACTAGTTTATTCCTTATAGCCCGCTGAGTCAGCTCTATTGTACTTGCTCTTATAAACCGGAAAGGAGGAAGTACTCCATAATTTGTCATGTCATTAACCAATGGCCCATCGTACGAGTACAATAATTTCAATGGAGTCACAAAATGGAAGGTGCGAGAATATACAATGTTACTCTCTAGTTGAAGCTTGTCCAAATAGTAGTGTAGTCTCGCAAGGGTGGATAAGGCAATCGGCCAAACCCTAGACGCCTCTCGCCACCTTCCTTTCATGTTGCCGTCAAGGTGTGGCGCCGCCCGAGGCAACGAGGTCTGGTTCAAGGGCGGCTTGCTAGGGAAATCTTGGAGGTCTTCGAAGGCGGTCGAAGGTCGAGATGCGGGCTTGAGTGGATGTCTTCGTCACGCGGTGCTCGACAACGGTGTTGGTGAAGTCGGCGGTGTTCAAACGAATCTAACGCGGTGAGCTTTGACGGCGGCCCGACCAAAGCTAGGTCACAGGAGAAAATGGCATCGGCGCATGGGCCTGAGCGGAGGCGAGTTCAATCTCAGATCCGGAATTGGTGTACAGCGGCGTGGGTAATTTGTCTCGGGTTTTCTCAGGGAGCCTTTCCGTTTGGTTATGGACGGCATGGAGGCAGCGCTTTCCCTATTTAAGAATAAGGGCTTCCCCGTCCTATCCCAATATGTTGGCGTACCTATCACAGGTGGAGGCCATATAATTTTGTGTTTCCAGAATCTAGTTGGTCTAGGTTTCCACTGGATTGGGCCGGTTTTCGTGGTCTTTCGAGTTTTT
This sequence comes from Aegilops speltoides, assembly GCA_021437245.1. Classification (NCBI taxonomy): domain Eukaryota; kingdom Viridiplantae; phylum Streptophyta; class Magnoliopsida; order Poales; family Poaceae; genus Aegilops; species Aegilops speltoides. Next base: position 332,943,040 of record CM038145.1, read on the forward strand.
ACATGCCCTTGTCAGCATTCTCTTCTCCGTGGCGATGATTTGCTTCGTAGAACCGCTGTCGGCATTTCATGGTCCGCCCGAAGACTTCCTGGTCGCTACTTCTACAAGTTCCTGGGTTTCAAAATGTTTGCTCTTCCAAGGCGGAGTCCTAGAAGCGGCATCGACCTACGCTAACGGCCGCCGTCGATGAATGTAGGAGGAAGAATACTTTGGCACCCACAAGGCTTTCATGGTATAAAAAGTATGTTTGGGTGTGTTTTGTAACGTTATGTGAATCTTAATATAGCCTTAAGCCTTTTCACAAAAAAACCACTAGCTTATATTTGTCTAAAGCTCGTTAAGCTTGTAAAGGCTCACTAACATGCATCAACACAAACACATGTAATAGACATACAAGATTTTCACAATTTTCGGCACAGAAAAAAATGGTATTCCTCGTGTCCATGCCTTCATGCCCCCAGGTTAATGCAGATGTTTAGCCATTGCGCCTAGATAAGTGGTTGGAGATGGAGAAAACATGGGATAGACGGCAGTGGGCAGTTATCAGTGGCCGCGGACAACCAGGTATGAGTAGCAGGGTTGCCGTAGGGCGGAGGTGGTCAAAACCTTAGTCATCCAGCCGGTAGTTCCAATAATTAAGCAGCGGGCGACTTCTCTACCCCTACAATTATCTTACATTTGTTTGAAGATGTAATACACCTCAAAAGCAAGGCTTGTTGCGGGAAAATGCCAATGTATATCGATATCCACGAATCTAGATACGGAAATACCATTTTATATAACGTAAAAAAACTGAATTCTTTTGTGAGTACACATACAAATGTATGCATGTGCATGATTTTATATATTATACATTCACATGTGACTAAAAAGACAAATATGTCTTTTCTAATGGGCCTTTTTTTGTTGGGCCAAAATTTTGTTTTCTCTGTCCAGGCTACAATTCACAATATTGTTGAAAGAAAATTTACACAGCCATACTGAACACATATAAGTTTTCACTGATTTTTTTCAAATATTTTTTAAAACTTTGAAATATTTTTTGATTTTTTAAAAATACCGAGCTCTGCGGAGCTCGGCCTCCATACGTCTGCACCGGGCATGTTGTTAATTTGGATTTTGAAAGCCACTGTTGAAAAATGTCACATCTACAATATATATTTTCGACACCTTATTGAAAATGCAGGAATTGATGTTAGTGAGGTGATATTTATAAATCAAACCACACGTTTGAAAATAAATTAACTAAAAACCTAAAAAATCATTCAGATCACAACTAGTCGCACTCATCAGAGAAAAACAGTTGGAAAACAAACCCGTACACTAAATAAATAGAAATTTATGCAGGGTGCTGCCTGCAAAATGAAAGAGCTCAATTACGCCACCGCAAGTGCGCAACTAGTACGAACGGGGCTGTGCAAGCTAAACCCGATTCCCACGGCCGAGGGAAGAGACCAACCGCGAGAGCGCCACGCATCGCCTGTGGCGGCGGCGCACGGCGCGAAGGCCGCCCCAAAGGACGACAGAGTAGGCCCCTTCAACCTCTATGTTTCTTCTATGAGCCTGCCACTTTCATTTGGATGATTAGAATTAGAATTGTACAACTTTTGTTCGTGGAATTGATCGCCCATGAGGTGACAACGTGCGGCTATTTCTTGGGTTTCCGTGAGAGGGGCTCTCGATTCCTTGGGCGCTCTCGGTACCCACCGCCCGCATGATCGGAAAGCTTGCGACTTTGCCGTCTGTTCGGGGGGGCTCAGTCGTTCGAACTTCGTGTTTGAATGTTTTCCTTCTTCGTTTTTCGGTTTCTATGCGCCTTTTCGTGGTTGTTTTTCCGGGCAGTGGTTGCTGTTAATCTTTCACACCGTTCATGTTGTTTTTTGTCCGACGAACTATTAAATGCGGAAGAGTACAACGGCGAGCATTGTAGTTAAATCGGTGTTCGTGTTCGCCAGCCCATTAGTCCGGTTCAATCGAAACCGGGACCAATGGGGGCATTGGACCGTTCGTGAGCGCAGGGGCCGGCAGCCACGTGGGCCATTGGTCCGGTTCGTCGGACCTTTTGGTCCCGGTTGGTGGGACGAACCAGGACCAATGGGCCTCGCTCTGGCCCACCACCATTGGTCCCGGTTGGTGGAATGAGCGGGACCAAAGGCTGCCTTTAGTCGGTTCAAGCCACCAACGGGACCAATTAGTTGCCTATATACCCCACTCGCAAAGCGAGCACTCCGGTGCTCTCTTTTTTGTGGGGCGGCGAGGGAGAACTTTGTGGTGCTCTAGCTCACCTCCTATGCACACGAGGTGTTCGATGAAATGCCCGAGACACACTACTTAAGCTTTCTCCTCTCCAAGCTCGACCTCCAAGCTCCATTTTCTTCAATATCTGTCTAGGTTTAGCGGTCCGTCACGTCCCGTCCTCGTATTCACCGCCGTCGATCGCCCGCGCCGATCTCGTCGTCGGCACCACCGTGGTGAGCCTCTTGTTCTTATCTTCTTTCTGAAAGGAAAAAAAATTCTTACTTGTATGTTTATATAGATACTTGTATAATTTTCTTACTTTTATTATTGCATCTTATATAGTGCGATGGTTTTGGTATCCGCCCCCGTCGGCCCTCGTCCTGTCTATGATTCGGATGTGGTATATATTATCTTTTCATAACTATTGGTTCATTTATTGTTTATGACAATTATGCCGACCAACATGACATAGATTTTATTTATCTAGGAGGTTGTTGAACCGGAAATTCCAACCGACCCTATTGTCGAGAGGTTAAATTTAGTTGAAGAAGAAACAATTTGTTGAAGAAAAAATTAGAAAAATTGAGGAGGAGAAGATGATATTGGAGTTGCATGTTGCGGATGTCGTCGATGATCACAAGATCAAGATGGATGCAATGCGCTTGAAGATTAGAAAGATTAGAAAATATGCCATTCGTACCGAGGGTTGGTATCATTATGCCGTTGGATCAGTTGTTACATTGGTTGCGATTATGATCGCATTTGTTTTCGCATTGAAATGTTTTACATAGTTTCAGTGTATGGTTTAATTAATTTAGATGCTCTGCAGAGCTTTATGTTGTTAGATGAGAACTATGTATGTACTTTGGTTTTAATGTGATGATGAACTTCTATTAATTTGGTCACTTATAATTATCTATTCATGATGTTCTGTAATGATTTTTGACACACTTAATAATATATAATGCACGCAGATGAACCGGCAATGGATGTACGGTTCAAGACACACCTCCGAGTACATTAAGGGCGTGCATGATTTTCTCGAAGTGGCTGAGGCAAACAAGCAGAATGGTTTTATGTGTTGTCCATGCCCTATATGTGGGAATACGAAGTCTTACTCTGACTGGAAAATCATCCACACCCACCTGCTTTACAAGGGTTTCATGCCACACTATAATATTTGGACGAGGCACGGAGAAATAGGGGTTATGATGGAAGACGGCGAAGAAAAAGAGTACGATGACAACAGGGCCGGCCCTGGGGAGGGGCAGGGGGGGCGGCCGCCCCGGGCCCCCAAAATCCAAGGGCCCCCTGTTAAGCTATAGGCCTGTGGCCCATATTAGGCAGACGCGTGCCAGGGAGCAGCAGCTCGATCTCCCGATCCCAGCGATGGAGTGTTTGATAGCGAGCAATCAGCGGAATTTCCTTTCACGTAAAAAAAGAGCGATCAATTAGCTGCATGGGCGATTTCCTTCCTTCTGTTCCACCATTCCATCAGGCGGAGTCACGCAACGACTCCCAGGTCCCAGCCTAGCTTTTGGCCGCCGACGCCGTCGTGCACGCACACACGCACTCCCGCCTGGCCGCCCCCAGCTCTCTGGTAATTTCCTTCCTAATTTGTGTACGTTTGCCGCTGATCTCAATTCCGGGGCCCTGTTTGGCATTTGCTCAATTGTTCTCTTCTCAATCCTCTGCAGGCTCTAGGCGCTGTGCAGACCCCTGAGTGTTGTATACGCACACGCACTGAAGTTTAACCATCACTCCGTCAGGTATTGAGGTATATTCATATAATATTGATACAAAAAAATTCCGTTGATGCATAGCCGGCACTTTCAATAATTGATAGAACAAATTGTTTTGTTTTCATCATTGTGTGTGTTATTATGACGTCCTCCGGTAAGAGGAAATATTTTAATGTTTTGGTTGATATGGCGATCACTTATTTGAATGATAGATTCAAATAACTCATAGTGTTTAAAGATATATTCAGATTTTTATTGAGCTTGGGCACCCGGATGTCATTAAGTGACAATGAACTTGAAGAATGTTGCACTAAATTTGCAGAAACTTTCTCTCTTAATGGTTCATCTGATGTTGAGGTATACAATCTTATTTCTGAATTGATGATTATGAGATTCACTTTGCCAGATGACGTAATGTCTGCTATGGAGATTTTCGGGCATGCCAGAGTAGTTGATTCTTATCCTAATACCTCCATTGTCTATCACATCTTATTTACTGTGCTTGTGACGGTCGCATCGGCCGAAAGAAGCTTTTCGAAGTTGAATTATTGAAGAATTATTTGATGTCAACAATGACTCAGTAGAGGTTATGGTTTGGCTACATTATGCATCGAGAAGAAATTATTGGATGGGATTGACATCGACCCCATCATATGTGACTTTGCATTGAGGAATTTTAGAAGAAATTTTAAGGTAATATGTATAACTTATATGATACACATACTAATTTTGGATGCATTTAAGTGTTACTAGTAATAATTTATTCATACATTTTTTTGAGAAAAAAATATACATAGATATACATATATTACAATGAGTGTATATACATTAAGGGCCCCAAATTTTTAGTTCGCCCCGGGCCCCCGAAATCTCAGGACCGGCCCTGGATGACAACTATGTGCCCCCTGAATACGGTGATGCTACTGAACATCAAGAGGAACCAGACGATGTGCACGATGATGCTGCAACGGGCGAAGCTGCTGAAGATCAAGAGGAACCAGATGATATGCCCGATGAAGATGATCTCTGCCGGGTCATTGTCGATGCAAGGACGCAATGCGAAAGTCAAAAGGAGAAGCTGAAGTTCGATCGCATGTTAAAGGACCACAAAAAAGGGTTGTACCCCAATTGCGAAGATGGCAACACAAAGCTCGGTACCGTACTGGAATTGCTGCAATGGAAGGCAGAGAATGTTGTGCTTGACAAAGGATTTGAGAAGCTACTGAAAATATTGAAGAAGAAGCTTCCAAAGGATAACGAATTGCCCGACAGTACATACGCAGCAAAGAAGGTCGTATGCCCTCTAGGATTGGAGGTGCAGAAGATACATGCATGCCCTAATGACTGCATCCTCTACCGCGGTGCGTACAAGGATCTGAACGCATGCCCGGTATGCGGTGCATCACGGTATAAGATCAGACGAGATGACCCTGGTGATGTTGATGACGAGCCCCCCAGGAAGAGGGTTCCTGCGAAGGTGATGTGGTATGCTCCTATAATACCATGGTTGAAACATCTGTTCAGAAACGGAGAGCATGCCAAGTTGATGCGATAGCACAGTGAGGACCGTAAGAAAGACGGGAAGTTGAGAGCACCCGCGAGAAAAATCGAGAGAAAGAACTGGGATGAGTTTGCAAGTGAGCCAAGGAATGTATGGTTTGCTTTAAGCACGGATGGCATTAATCCTTTTGGGGAGTAAAGCAGCAATCACAGCACCTGGCCCGTGACTCTATGTATGTATAACCTTCCTCCTTGGATGTGCATGAAGCGAAAGTTCATTATGATGCCAGTTCTCATCCAAGGCCCTAAGAAACCCGGCAACGACATTGATGTGTACCTAAGTCCATTAGTTGAAGAACTTTTACAGCTGTGGAATGGAAACGGTGTACGTACGTGGGATGAGCACAAACAGGAGGAATTTAACCTAAAGGCGTTGCTGTTCGTGACCATCAACGATTGGCCCGCTCTTAGTAACCTTTCAGGACAAACAAACAAGGGATACCACGCATGCACACACTATTTACTTGACACCGATAGTATATACCTGGCAAGCTGCAGGAAGAATGTGTACCTGAGCCATCGTCGATTTCTTCCGACCAACCATCAATGTCGAAAGAAAGGCAAGCATTTCAAAGGCGAGGCAGATCACCGGAAGAAGCCCGTCATGCGTACCGGTGATCACGTACTTGCTATGGTCAATGATTTACACGTAATCTTTGGAAAGGGTCCCGGCGGACTAGCTGTTCCGAGTGACGCTGGGGGACACGCACCCATGTGGAAGAAGAAATATATATTTTGGGACCTACCCTCTTTGGAAAGACCTAGAGGTCCGCTCTTCGATCGGCGTGATGCACGTGACGAAGAACCTTTGCGTGAACTCTGCTAGGCTTCTTGGGCGTGTATGGGAAGACAAAAGATACTGGTGAGGCACGGGAGGACCTGCAACGTTTGCACGAAAAAGACGGCATGCCTCCAAAGCAGTATGAAGGTCCTGCCAGCTACGCTCTTACCAAATAAGAGAAGGAAATCTTCTTTGAATGCCTGCTTGGTACGAAGGTCCCGACTGGCTTCTCGTCGAATATAAAAGGAATAATAAATATGGCAGAGAAAAAGTTTCAGAACCTAAAGTCTCATGACTGCCACATGATTATGACGCAGCTACTTCCGGTTGCATTGAGGGGGCTTCTACCGGACAACGTCCGATTAGCCATTGTGAAGCTATGTGCATTCCTCAATGCAATCTCCCAGACGGTGATCGATCCAGAAATCATACCAAGGCTAAGGAGTGATGTGGTGCAATGTCTTGTCAGTTTCGAGCTGGTGTTCACACCATCCTTCTTCAATATCATGACGCACGTCCTAGTTCATTTAGTTGACGAGATTGTCATTCTGGGCCCCGTATTTCTACACAATATGTACCCCTTTGAGAGGTTCATGGGAGTCCTAAAGAAACATGTCCAGTAACGCGCTAGGCCGAAGGAAGCATCTCCATGGGCCACCAAAAAGAGGATGTCATCGGGTTTTGTGTTGACTTCATTCTGGCCTTAAGAAGATAGGTCTCCCTAAATCGCGGTATGAGGGGAGACTGACCGAAAAGGCACGCTTGGAAGGGACTCAATAATATGCGAGGACGGATATTCTTGGTCTCAAGCACACTACAGCTTCTCTGTAACTCTACCTTGGTGACCCCGTATGTCGATGAACACAAGAACAGTCTGCGCTCCAAACACCCGGAGCAGTGCGACGACTGGATTACATGTGAACACATCAGGACTTTCAGCAGTTGGTTGGAAGCACGTATGAGAGGTGACAACACTGTTTGTGATGAGCTGTACTTGTTGTCCAGAGGACCATCTTTGACTGTATTGATTTGGAAAGGATACGAGATAAATGGGAATACATTTTACACGATTGACCAAGATCAAAAGAGTACCAACCAAAACAGCGGTGTCCGCTTTGATGCAACAACCGAGAGGGGAAAGGACACATATTATGGTTACATGGTGGACATATGGGAACTTGACTACAGACATGATTTTAAGGTCCCTTTGTTTAAGTGCAAATGGGTCAATCTGTCAGGAGGCGGGGTACAAGTAGACCCACAGTACGGAATGACAATAGTGGATCTGAAAAATCTTGGGTACACTGACGAACCGTTCGTCCTAGCCAATGATGTGGCACATGTTATCTATGTGAAGGACATGTCTACCAGACCGAGAAAGAGAAAAGATAAGGAAGTGAATACATCATACGATGAGCCAAAGCGCCACATAGTTCTTTCAGAAAAGGGACATCGTGGGAGTGGAGGACAAGATGACATGTCTCAAGATTATGAAAAGTTTCATGAAATTCCTCCTTCAAAGTCAAGGTGACCTGACATCCCGATAAACGATGAAGATTATCCATGGTTACGGCGCAATAAGCAAATGACACAAGCGAAGAAAAAGTGAAGACTTTCTCACGCAACTATTATGATGATACCATGCCATCTTTTTAACTGACGAGTATGATACCATTGTCCATTTTGTACATGGACATGCTATGTGGGCCTATTTATGATACCATGCCAACTTTCAACTTTTTCAGAGTTCATTTGAAATGCTTTAATGTCTTATGGTTCGGCCCTCGTAATAATTAAAAATAGCAACAATAAGTATTTTGTTATAAGCAGAAACAAAATAAAATAAATAAAGCAAGAAAGAAAACAAAAAAAACAAAAAAAGTGTTTTCAAATTTGAAAACTATTTAATGGCACTAACAGAAAGTTTATAATTTTCCTAAAACTAAAAGCAAAAAGAATAGAAAAATAAAGCAAAAAAACAAAAGAAAATAAATAATGCAGAAAACAAAAAAAAACAACAATAAGTTTTGTTGTAAGTAGAAACAAAATAAAATAAATAAAGCAAGAAAGAAAAAAAAAAGAAAAAAAGTGTTTTCAAATTTAAAAACTAATGGCACTAACAGAAAGTTATAATTTTCCTAAAACTAAAAGCAAAAAAGAATTAAAAAATAAAACAAAAAACAAAAGAAAATAAATAATACAGAAAACAAAAGAAAAAAACTGGAAAAAAATAAAAATAGCAACAATAAGTAAAGAAAACAAAAAAACAAAAAAATGCCTCCTACTGGGCCCCCACGGCCTTAATACGACATGAAACCCTACTATGGGCCAGGATTCAGGCCCGCAGTAGGCCCAGAAGGCCCATCAGGCAAAGTAATAGCAAGTACACCCGAAAGACTGCAGTGGAGAGGAGCTCGAGAGGGGTGCGGCAGTGGGGCTTATAAACCACTGCGCGCCCCTCTCAACTAGCAAGGTGGGACTAAACTTTGGCCCCGACGCGGGCAGCACAGGGGCCTTTGGTCCCGATTGGTGGCACCAACCGGGAGTAAAGGGGGGGCATTGGTCCTGGTTGGTGGCACCAACCGGTACCAAAGGCCGCCGCTTCCCGCCCTTTGGGCTGTCGAAAAAGAGGACTTTGGTCCCGGTTGGTGGCACCAACCGGGACTAAAGGGTGCATTAGTCCCGGTTGGTTTCACGAACCGGGACCAATGGCTTTGCTATATAAGCAAACACTTTGCAAAAATTCAGAATCTCATCGCATGATTGCCCCACGATGCCGATCCTCCTCGACGCCGCCAGTTGCTCCACTCGCCGTCGTCGCCGCCCAAGCAGCCAAGGCCGTCGCCTCCCGAGCCAGCGCCGTCCTCGTCGCCGGCCTCCCGAGCCTGCCGTTCTCGTCGCCGGTCTCCCGAGCCCCGCTCCCATCCGCCTCAGCGCCGCCCGAGCCCCTGCCCGTCCCGCCCAGCCCGGCGCCTCGCCAGTGAGCCGCCAAGACCGGCTCTGTTTTTTTTCATTTTTATTAGTTTAATTTTTTGTTCAATGTATATGTGAATGTATGTGGCTATGTGTATGTATGTGGCTATGTGTATGTAGATGTTCAAAATTGTTCAGAGCATGTTTTTGTTCATATGTGTATTAATGTTTTCATATATGCAAAAGATAGATTTTAGAAAAGTTAGGTTTTTTTCTGTTCATAGATTTTTTTGGTGATATTAATTATTGTAAAATATGCAAATGTTTGTATATTCATATGAACAATGCATTAGGCAAAACCTTTGTTTTTTTTCGAAATTTTCTATTTGAACATTTTTTTAAAAACAAGCAATACTAAAAGAATAAGAGGGAAAAGGAAAATAAGAAGAGGAAGAAAGGAGAAGAAGAGGAGAGGAAGACGAGGAGAAATAATTAAGAAGAGGAAAAAAGAAGAAAAAGAAGAGGAGAAGAAGAAAGGAATAGAGGAGAAGAACATTTTCTATTTTTCTTCTTCTCCTCTATTCCTTTCTTCTTCTCCTCTTTCTTTGTTCTTCTTTTTTTTCTTCTTCCTTCTTCCTCTTTTCTTCCTTTTCCTTATTTTCCTTTCTCGAGGGAGAAGAAGCAAAAGAAGAGTAGAAGAAGAAGAAAGGAATAGAGGAGAAAGAAGAAACTTCAACACGAGGGGGGGTACTGATACCCCCTCCCCGATAACATTATTTTCCCATGTATATGTATGTCGCGTCGTTGTCGATATAACCCCCTCGAGATAACTTCGACATGAGGGGTGGTCGATATATATACCCCCTCTCGACCGTGATAACTTATACAACGGCAGCACCCCCCTCGGCCCTCTCGCTCGACCAAAACTCTCGAGGACACCCAAACCCTAGAGAGAAAACGATGTTGGTCTCCTACCCCCTCCCGCCGCACCCCTACCCGACAAATTAACTCTCTAGAGGCCACTCAAATTTACCAAGTTAAAAGAGCGTTGTCGTCGGGGCCACCCCAAACCCTTGAAGCGCGTTGTGTCGAGGCGACCCCAAACCCTAGAGAAGCAGCGTCGAGGCCACTAACATGATTCCTTGTTGTGATTAGCTAGCTAGTTCTACGTTTGCCACTATATATATATATATATATATATATATATATATATATATCCATCTATACCATGTTTGAATAATAATTGACATGTTGTAAATATTTGCAGAAACTATGGAGCACTCCCGAGACGAAGAAACAGAAGCGATGTTGGGGCACATAATCGCACACGGAAGTGATGAAGTTGCGTCATTTCTAAACGACACCGATGGTCAGGAAGGACTGGGTGAAGAAGAGGGCTATGCTCATGATGGCTTCGACCCATTAATGCCGGTACAAGAAGAGGACTATGTTCATGATGGCTCCGGTGACGCAATGGAGGTACAAGAAGGAGACCCTGCTGACTGCTCCGGTGACCGAACCGAGTCCGGCCAGGTATATATATATATATATATATTAGTTAAGCCCGTGCTGACTAGTTAATTGATGCATCCATTGTTTTGGTATATGTACACATATTAATTACTCTCGTCTCTTCCATATAATTTCTAGCTCTCCGGATCGAGCACAACTTCGGTAAGGAGACGAGGCCCGAAGAAAAAGTTGAGCTCAGATTAAAAGTTTGAGATCATAGAAATCACGCCCGACGGCGAACCGATTGAACCCATCCGGACAAAGCGCGCATTTATTGCTCAGTGCGGGGTTCTTGTTAGGGACAAGATCCCAATCAGCATCCAACAATGGTATAAGCCTAAGGAGGAAGACCCTGAGGTGTCTTATGTCAATGATATGCAGAAAGAAGATCTTTGGACTGAGCTGAAGGCAAATTTCACCCTACCGCCAGAGGAGGATCCGGAGAAGCCAGTTAAAGAGCAATTAATCAAGTCTTGTGCTCTTAAGAAGATGGAAACCCTAACGAGGAGGTGGAGGAAAGAGCTGAACCAGTTTGTCGAGAAAGAAAAGACACCAGAATTCATCGGCAAATATGAGAAGATCAAAGATCACTGGCCCACATTTGTGGCCCACAACACATCGAAAAAGAGTAAGAAGATGTCGGCGAAAAACAAGCAAAATGCTGCGAAGAAGAAGCTTCACCATCACACGGGGTCAGGTGGCTACCTCAAAGCCCGGCCTAAGTGGTCCAAGGCTGAGCATGATCTGCTAGAAAAAGGGATCGAACTAGAGACAATGTTGGCTGACCGTTGCGGACTTGGTTCTTCGGGCTGGCGGAACCTTGGACCTCAGAATGAGGAAGTGCCGAAGGACGGACGAACAACTGCAAATACCAGTCAAGAACCTTCGACACTAGATCGATGCAGCGCAGCGAGGGACATTCCTTCCAAACAGGGAGAAGGACGAGCTCATAATGGCGCTTGGGAATCCTGAGCACCCTGGACGGACACGAGGCACGCCAGGCTCCATTCCGTGGAAGGTTGGTTTTCCGGACGCATGGGGTTACAAAACCCACGAGAGGAGGAAGAAACTGGAGCAGGACCAACTGCAGGCACAGCACGAAAGGGTAATGGGGCTAGAGGAACGAGAAGAGGAACGAGAAGCAGCAGATCGCAACAAACGACCTGCCGAAGCTTCCCCCAAAGCTACCCCGCCATCTCAGCGAAGAAGCAGCGTGGCTTCCACCGAGCTGCTTTAGCCGGAGAATGTCTTGACGGCTCCTGCCAGCTATCCCGTGGATGGTATCACGGAGTCTCAAAATTGCAACATTATGGCGCGATGGATGAATTTGAAGGTCAAGGCGGCTGTTGGCCAAGTTTATCCTAGTGGACCCGGCACAACTTATCACCGCCAGCTGATTCCAGAAGGATATGCTAAGGTGATGGTGGATGAAATAACGGAGGGATTTGAGGACCTCGTGCTTGACCACCCTACCGGTGAAGGGGAGACTAGGCTGGGTTCTGCTCTGAAGACTCCATGCCTATGGCGGAAGGAGCTCATCAACCTTCCGAACTGGACGCCTCTGCCTCCTCCTCCTCCGGTGAGTCAGGGCACTCCGCCCTCCTCCACCGCCTCCTCCTCCGGCGAGTGACGATCAGGGCACGCGTGGCGGCACTCCGCCTCCTTCTCCGGCGCGTGGCGGCACTCCGCCTCCTTCTCCACCTGCGCCGGCACTCCCAAGCAGCCAGCAGCATCCTCCTTCTCCGCCTCGCCAGCAAGGGCGGAAGACATCCGCCGCCACCCCGGCTGCTCCGGCGCGTCGTAGTCCTTCTCCTATGCCTCATAAGCAAGCACGAAAGAAGACAGACGCCACAGCCGCTCCATCTGCTCCGGCATCTAGCAACACAAGAAGAGGAGAGAGGCAATACAGATACGGTCCACCTCTAAAGCCTCTAGAGAAGTTACCGTACGAGAGGACCGAGGAGGAAAACAATACGATCGTGCGGACCCACGTGAAGGAGTTCTTTGAAGGGGTGAAAGCAAAGAGACATCCACCTCCGGAGGAGAAGGTAGATCCGGTGAAAGCAAAGCGCACTCTCGATGCCCTGAGGAAACCGATAAAGTCTCCGCCGAGAACCAACTATGAGCACATTACTGAACAGACATATCTCCAAGCGGAGCGGTCGGAAAGTACTGTCAGACATCAAAGAGCAAAAGAACAAGCAGCTGCGAAAAAAATTGACCAGCTCGGCGAACAAGCAAACCAATCGTGCCCCCCGCTCAATGTGTCTAGCGGCAACATCGTTGCTAATGTTCCGGGGATGGTGGCCGGTTATGGCAATCTACAAGATTACGCTCGACAATGCACTTCCCGATTTCATGAAGGTGGAAGAACACTGAATCTGAGTACGGGAAGCCTCTCGTCAAAGATGAAAAATCTCTAACAATGATGATGCGAAGATTCCATACTTGGTACATGAAAACCTGCAGAGAGTCTGGGGGGACGAATAGTTTGTATCTGCACATTAAAGAGGAGCACGACCTCGTTGGAACAGATCTATTGTGTGTTCCATTTGAGGAGTTCTTCGCGTTCTTCAATCAAAAGGCCCTCGATAAATTAACAGTCTTTTGCTACTGCCTGTAAGTACTATTTCTGTCATTAGGTCTCTATATATAGCTCGGCTCTTTCATTGCATGTATTTATAATTAATTATTCTCAATATATTATACAAATTGAAGATCGTCGAGTGCAAAAAAAAAATGAAATCTATGATATTAGGTTCATTAACACAAATATCATAGATGTATTTCTGGTTGAAAAGGACGTCAAAGAGGCCTAGGACAACTTGCTACAATCGTTGATCAAAAATCAAAACAAAGATACCATACTCTTTCCTTACAACGGCAAGTGAGTGTTACTGATTGTTTGCATATTCGGTTTCCCTTATTACTCGAGCGAGGTTATAGTAATGTAATTGATGAGTTATGCATGCATGCGCAGTACCACTATATTCTTACGGAGATTAAGCTTGGCGTGGACTAGTAACCGTCTTAGACTCGAGACGGAAAGATCCCAAACACCTATGCGGACATGACTGAAATGCTCAGCAAATAAGTTCAATCGATCATTATCGCACCATATCGGCAACCTTTTTTCATTTCTGATATCTCAAGTAATAATAATTATTTTCTTTGTCTTGCGGGGTTTGAAACAATTCACCGCAGAAGCTCGGGACTGCCGAAGGAGCTGCGATATACATACCGAAAGTATGTACTCTTGGCTAGCTAGTTGTGCGCATCTCCGTTGATTCTATAGCTATACTTTCATCAATGCCATTTATAATGCTTCATTATCAGTTTGATTGACCTCTATTTCTCGTAAAGTGCTTGTGGCAGGAACAAGGAATGATTTACGTGGATACTACGTGTGCGAGTTCATCCACGCCGCGACTTTGAAAAACAAGCGGGCTACTCTCAAAGACAATATGAAGTGCGTAAGCAATTAATAATATTCACAATTTCATTTTATTACACCATTATTTCTGTTGAGTTTCATTCATATATATGTATTAATTAACCCCCTTCTTCAAATTAGACGTGGCAGATGCGAAATGAACTCCTAGAACCAGATCGCATGAAAGCAATTCAAGAGGAATTGGCGGGATTCTTTCTTGACCATGTCATCAATAAAGCCGGAGAATACCATGTGGAAGTTGATTTCAAATGCTAGGGGACTGTAATTGAGAGATCTTATATAATTGTACATGTATGTAGCCGATGGCGTCGGACGACATGATCTGAAAACTTGTTGTTCGACCAATCTCGGAGAAGGAGAGGTCGATCGATCATTTCTCTCGGTATGCATGACGAACTTCTGTACTCGATGGTTCCCTTCATTTTCTTACTAGCTAGCATGTCGAGGGCTATATGTATAGTACGTAGCGTCGACCAAGGACGGACATAAGAGAGGACACTTCTCTCTATTAATTAGCTAGTTAACACAATATATGAAACACCTAAATTAACCCCCAAAACCCCCAACCCCCCCCCTTTCAACAAACAAAAACAAAAACCCCAGCCACTGGAATGCTGACGCGTGGATGCCTTTTGGTCCCGGTTGGTGCCACCAACCAGGACCAAAGGCCCCCCTGACTGGGCTCGGCGGACCAGCCACGTGGAGGCACATCTGTCCCGGTTCGTGTTTGAACCGGGACTAATGGGTGGAGGCATTAGTAACGACCCATTAGTCCCGGTTCATGAATCGGGACTAAAGGCCCTTACGAACCGGGACTAATAGGTGTTTTTCTACTAGTGAATCCATACGGGCTGGTTCGTCTCCACGCCATCGGTTGCTTTAGGGAGGAGCAGCTCGAATTGGGTGCCCTCTCGATCTCATCCTTCTCATTTATTACTCAGTTTTTTTAAACATCCATCTTATGCTTCTTGTTTGTGTCTAATGTCATTGTGTTTTTATTATATTGATGTTTAGGATAAATCCCATCAGACTTTTGCTCTACTGAAGTAAACATGCGAGTAAGTAATCACCCCTTGCTTAGTTTTTTCTAATTCTTTTGGGAATGCTCACAATTTTCAATGTAGAATCACATTGCTTGCAAAATTTGATCGGCACTCAAAACTATTTGGGTTACTCATATCCTGGATAAATTTCAGGATGTATGTTTTTTTTGCCATTGTTTGATTATGATTAGGGAAAAAAGGAATCATATGATACCAGATACACATACATGAGCGGGGAATTCCGTGAATTCCTTTCAAATTGGTCACCCAATTTAGACTATAACATACATGATAAACATTAATCATTGCACTAAGTATATTTCTTACCTTGCTCTATGTCGTATGCTAACCCAATGGTTCATCGGGTGTTCGATTAATTAGTGTCTACGTACTGACTCCAAACCCCAGTTTCAATCACTAAATTTGTCACGCGGAAGTAACAACAAAACGCATAATGTAGCATAGAAAGGCAGAAACATGGCACCGTTTCTATGAGGCATCTGCGAGGGAGGTTGATGAAGGGCAATACTCGCATCTTTTTCATTGTTGACCAGGTAAGCAAAAGTTTGAGTCAAAATCAGTGACTCTTCTAGCACATTAGTTTTCCCACTTCATCTACTTTGTAGATTTTTTGTTTCGAAGGATTGGGATGAATATGTGAGGTCCATTTCCTTCTCGCATACAACAAAGCAATCCTTTATAATGTGTGACCAAAGAAGTTTTGACTCTTTAGTTATACACAATGTAGTAAAGATATTGTATACTTGGCCATATTTTACACTTCAAATGCATGTAATGCTCATGATCTCATCTTATGAACGCAAAATTCAAATGAAAGGAAGGTTCATGATCTGATGTTATAAACACAATGTCCTCTTCTGTACAAAGAGTTCATCATCGATGCCTGATAGCTTTACTATGCATGGTCTAAGGGAGCAGATAATGTTCTAATGATTGTTGTCGTGTTACTAGACGCTATATCAAGTGATGGCTGAAAATATGAAAAATACTTGGCATATCAGCTTTAGTTGAGGTTAGTGAATTATTTTTGCCTTATCTTTTGTATATTCAAAGCCTTAGCGCTCTTTTCTTAATACACTAAGTGATTTTATTTGCTTTTGCAGAATAAATCAAAGGTGTCTTCAATATGCTAAGCCTAATGGAATTCACATGTTCATTGTGTTCTTGAAGGTGCATTATTAACGGGAATGAAAGACAAATAGCATTCAACTTATTGGCATCTATGATACTTTCAGGCATTTGGCAGCATGAGCGAAGTGGAGAAGTAGAAGGGAGCAATTACTAGAGAATAATATGTGCTGATGACTATAAAGCTAGATTCATGTACTGAAAAAATATGCTTAAAAATCACCTACAAAATCTGGTTATTTTCACTTTATGGAGTGTATAACCTTTTAGTCCAATGTTCGCTTCATTGTACTCGTCCGTTCATCTTGCTATGTATGCCACTAGATTCTGTAACCGACCCAACAATTTGCACTCTTTTCTCGATAGTCCGTAATCTTCTCGCACTACTTAGTAAAATTAAACCAAAAAAGTGAACACGAGCAACCAACAAATTAAGATGCAATTTAGCTAACAATGTACTCATACTCGGGCGTCGCGTGCTGCCGCGCCTTCCACCGGCTAGTTGCTAGAAGGTCATCTTCCTGACACAATCCTTTCCCCGTATCGAAAAAATGACCAATGTCATTATTTACCTTGACACTAATGGTACCTCCGTAACAAGTGAGACAATGCGTCGACGCAATTTTGTTGGGAAACCTTTCATGTGCATAGCTTCTTGCAAAAAAATGACCATTTGACCTTATCATATGATTTTTGAATCCACCTTAAAGATAGCTCCATCGAGTTTTTTATAGTGAGATTTGTGAATGTTTTCATGCAAAACTACAATGCCCTCTAGGAGTTGTCGGCTACGTATCAAAGTCACCTGTGTGGGCCTCACCACCATGTGAGCGATCGCAACCACGCGATTGGTTGCCACTTTGGTGAAAATCTTGAAACTGGCATTTAGTAAACAAATAGGACAAAATTATTGAATTTCAATAACCTCTTCATTTTTAAGGAAAACAGTGATAATGTCGAAGTTTAACTTATACAAGAGTAAATCCCCATTACATAATTCTGCAAATATAGGCATAAAATCATCCTTTATAACCATCCAGAGAATAGAACTCTGCCGGAAACCCATCTGGCCCTGGCGCCTTATTGTGTTCCATCTGAGAGATTGCATCCCACGCTTCTTTTCCCATAAGGGGGGAGGGGGGTTCAGAATAGCACCCTCCTCTGTCGATAACCGAGAGATTTCACCCATGACATCCTCATTCAGTTGGACATAGTCGGTAGCCGCCAAGCTAAAATGAAGTGTGTCAAAAAATGGGTTTATCATGCGTATATAGTATGTTAAAATATAGGTTTTAAGTTTGTCTTCACCTAAAATAGTGCCATTGTCTTGCTCAAGTTGAGAAATGTTAAAAATATGTCTCACATGTTCTCGAAAAGAAAAACATAAACACATATACTGTACGAATATTTTTCCCAGACAATTATATCATGCGTATTATTATTATGTACAAGGAGAACACCAAGAAGATGCAGTGTGTCAATGTGTGTCCAAACTTGAGGGCAAAATATGATGACAAAGTAAACTGGTCATCATAGGAGTTGGCTGGAAAGAAAAGAGAGGGAATTGATGAGTAAACTAGAAATGGATGAGGGGCTACATGGAGCCCATATTTGTGAAAAAATGGTAAACATATTTTGGAGTGTCAACATTTTCTGAATTTTGTACCTCGATTTTAAGTCGCATCAGCAACGCTGATCTGTTTATTGTCTTCTCAGTTTTTCTTTTTAACATATTCCATTGCCTTCTCAGCTAATCTGTCACGTCAACCACAGAGTTTTCTGTCTTCTGAAACAACTTCCAAAAAGACTGCTGGTGCAAGTTTCCAGATTCGCTATCTGGACAGTGTGGCCTCACCCTCACTTCGTCTGTTCATGGTTGGATCTGGTGATGTTCCTTGTGCACATTCGGAAGGCGCCAACCAACTTTTGTTTTTGGCAATAACTGATCCATGCATTGCCATCCTGTGATCGGACGCAAAACGCATGAAGAGTCACCCTATTGGCCTATTCTCGTAAATCAGCCGCCCTGGCAAAGTAATGGAAAACTGTACAGTAAAGAAAACTAAAGTAAAAAAGGGATCGTGTACGGCACAACCGATCTCTTTCATCATGTTTCCAGGCATCGCATCCTACGTATTACACGGCGGTGGTGGCTGACACTGTGACACAACAGACAGCACACGTTCGCCCCTGTAATCTCCAGCACATGTGGTCTCTCCGTTGAGCAAAAAGATAACCTAGAGCTGATCCTATCCTACACCAATCCTGTCTGCGGTCTGCCTGCCTGAAATGAACTACAGATAACAGATCATAGAGCATAGAGCATATGGTGGCCAGCAATAATTCTGGAAACACATTGCCCAACTCAAAAGTTCAGGAGTTATTGCATGCATGGGTGAGCGCCACTGCGGCAGGGCGTACGCTGCCTATCAATCAGGCAAAATTGAAGGGAGAGAGGACGACAAATTTGGCCCATCCTTTCTTTCTGGGTGACACCCGAGAAACCAACCACCTTCCTTTCAGTGCATATGCAGATTCGAAACGAGGAGCAAATCACTACATCAGTGAAAGAGGATAATTATGCGACACCGCTGCTTTTCCTCCTGATTTGAACGCCACTGCAATCTGTCTGCTGCTAGATCAATCGTCTTTTGCTCCCCTACATAGCTAGGCAGCCTAGTTTGTTTGGTTAATTGCCAGGGATGTGCTTCCGTACAGACGATTTGGAGCACAACGTGCACATTAAGGGCCTGTTCGGATTCTCTCTGCTCCACAACTCTGCTCCTGGAGTGGGTGGAGCAGCACCAAACGCTCTAACTCCACAGAGTCACCAGCACGGAGTGGAGCAGGTCGCAGTTCAATTTTCCAGAGCAGCTAAAACCGAGCTCTCCAGATCCAGAAAATGAAGGAGTTTGAGGAAATTACAACGACATGCCACCGATAAGTGAAACATACCGGTTCGTGCGATATGTCTCCCTCCCGCTGGTACGTTTTCTGCTCCATAATTCTTCTTGGGCCAGCTTTTCGAGACAAAAGGCCCAGTTAGCAAAAGGAGCCAGAGTTCAGCTGCCGAACGCATTCCAGATCAGAAAAATCTCAGCGGAAGCCCCAACCAGCGAGCGGAGCGCGGAGTTGAAGATTTGGGGGAGCTAGGCTATTGCCGAACAGGCCCTAAGACTAGACTAATGGAGGCAGTATTAGACTAGTCGTAAACTCTTAGTCATGGACACAATAATGAAGACTAGATGATTGAACTAGATACACTTAATTTGGAGGCTTGTTTTGCATAGGATAATGCTTGTTATCATCTCGAACTGTACGATGAAATCATATAAGCACACTGCAAAAAAAAAGAAGATAAAATCCTATAAGCAGAGGCCATTTAGATGTGGATGCCGCACACATGTATAAGAACTTTTTGAAATGTCAAGAGTTGAATTGCATAAGATTTTTTTTAAAAAAAAGGAATACCCCCGGCCTCTGCATCTGGACGATGCATACGGTCATTTTATTAATTATTAACACAAGACCTTACAAAACCGTACAACAGTAAGTCCAAAGCCACCATCTAAGCAACATCTATCGCTACTCCTATCCAGTCGATGAAGGGGCGCTGATAGTCTGGACCTAATACCAAACAGACCTCGCAGCCAAACTTAACATCTAAGACCTGAGGTCCCAACCAGAACGCCTGCCGGGTATGGGCACCCACTAGTCCGGCGTGCTCCTCAACTAGGACGTCTGCCGGTTATGAGGCCACCGCAGCCACCTGCCACCAATCCATCTTCAGAGTTATACGGCTGCATCGACCTTGCCCGGTCTAGCTGCCGCCGACGCCGCCATGATGCCAGACAGTGTCGACCTCCTGCGCGTGTCCATCACCGTCCATCACCACACATCTTACGCCAAGCCTCCGCTGCTCCATGCCGCCAAGAGCCGCCGCCATGAACATGTAGAAAGAAACACCGCTCCACCGAAGAAGCCATCCGCAGGTCCCTCGAGCCCGAGTGCATCTCCAAGGATGCCGCCCCCAAGAGGGTCATGACACATGAATGCCGCCGTCATCCGATCAATTGATCTAGGGTTTCCCGCGGAGGTATTGGGTGGGTTTGGGATTTGTACCTCGATGATGCCTTCATGAAGGAAACAATGATAACGGTATCGTCATCACCTGCTTCGGCCAACGACCGAAGACCAAGTTTTCACTCGGATCCGTCCCAAGAAATCCACCCGACATCCTATGCACTGTCTCGACCGCCTTCAAAGCCCCAAATCTAGCCGCCTAAATCCGGCGACCAACCGCAACAGCAGTGCCATCGTAGGAGCCCTGGCACACCGGCCACTGCCTGAATGCGCCACCACTGGAGCCTGGGAGGAGGACTCCCACCCCACCTCGCCAAACCGCGAGAGCCGCCGAGATCGATCGCGCACACTCATCGCCGTCTCTGATTGAAACCAATCCGTGGCAAAACCACGAGATCGCCGACGCAGATCCGCCATGAATATGAACTGCACCACGCCATGCCGCCGCGGAAAACCCGAGCTTCACCCGCCGCCGCCGTCTAGGGCCGCCGCCCCAGGATGCTGATCTGGTCAGCCCGAACCTCCACGGCGCCCTCTTCACACCGCCGCCGCCGGCTCGCCACCAGGCAACCGCGCCGCCGCCCAAGGCCTCCGCCATTCCCCCGTCTCGGGCGACTCGGACGGCTCTTTAAACCCTAGCCACCAGGCTCGCCACCAGGCAACCGCTCCGTCGCCCGAGTCGCCCAAATGACCCTGGGCCCAAGCCGCCGCTGTATGGTTCGATGGCTGACCGACTCAAATTGCATGAGATAGAACCACAATTTCAACGTACGTCCCGGTTCTATGAACACGAAAACGATCTTGCATCGGCCGGATGGATCGGAATCATTGTCCTGCATCAACATCTAGGGCTCTAGGCTGCCAGCAGCACGGCGAAGTACGGCACCATATATATTACAGGACATTTTGTTAAATTAGCTGCTAGAATTAGGTGGCGGTAAGTACGGCTAAACTAGGTAGGTAGCTATCTCCTCTTAAAACGACACTGTTTCTTGCATGTGGCATGCATATTGGCCGGAAATAACGTGGCCTAATTGGCACGCAATATGTGTACGAGCATGATGCATGTACACATATAGCACGGCTCGTGCACGTGCCGCATGCACGAGCAGTCCGGGATGCTTGCACCACTTGCAACGTCGCGTTTGGCATTTACGGGATGCCGGATATGTTACGTTGCTTCAACGATGACACATGTGGTAATAAGTAATCCAAACAATTCAAAAATAAGGCAGATTTAGTGGTACAAATCACTTCCATTCTACTACTTCCTGTTGAAACTACTTAGAGCGACCGACCTAGTACTACGAAACCCTAGCACCGGCTCTCGAAAGCAACAAACCCTATCACCTCCAGGCCCTTTCACTCCCTCCTTCCCCTCACCGCCGCCACGCTAGGAGGTCGTCGGCATCCCTGCACGGCTGCCGGTGAAAGTGGCGGCGAGGTCTCCGCTGCCTTGCCTCTCGTCGAGGAACTCTGGTGCGCCGGGGCGGCGGCCTTGGGTGCGATGGCGGCGTTGACCTCGTCCGACAGGTGGCGCTGCGGGTGTTGGCTGGCCCTCCCGGTCACGTGAGCGATGGTGGTTCCTCGTGGTGTGGTCTGCTCTAGCGGCTACGCCAGATCTAGATCCCAACGCATTGCCTCGGCCTCATCCGTGCTCGCCGGCTACAGATCCAGCCGTTTTCTGGGTCCCATGTTCGGGTCCGTGGGCGTGGTGGGGGAAGACCTGCGAGGGGGGAAACCCCTGGTTGACCCCTGTTGACCTCGTCCGACAGGTAGCGCTGCGAGTGTTGGTTGGCCACTCCCGGTCACGTGGGCGGTGGTTGGGCGGTGGTGGCTCCTCGTGACGTGATCTGGCGGTTGCGCCAAATCTGGATGGCGACGCGTCACCTTGGCCTCATCTGTGCTCGCCGGTTGCGGATCCGGCCGTTTTTGGGTCCCATGCTCGGGTCAGCCTCTGAGCGCAGTTGGGGGAGGTCTGGGAGGGGGAAATCCCTGGTCGACCCCCGTTGACCTCGGCGCCAACGGTGGCTCCGGCCCCGTTTTTCCCTCCCGAGGGGCACTCGACTCCCCCCCACCTCCTCCTTCCTCTTATCCTGGGTGAAAACCTTGGCCGCGTGCGGCTGGGCGACGGCGGCGCTCTGGCGTCGTGATCTTCTTGAAGACGCCGCCTTGGGGTGGGTGGGGGCTATGGATGTGCTTTGACCGTCTGCGTCGGCGACGGCTATGTGTTTCCTGATGGATGTCATTGGTGATGGGTGTGAGGTCGCCTTCCCGCTGCTCCCATTGTTGTGGTTTGATGTCCGGTCACGATGTAGAGTTGTTGGCCGGTGATGGTGCTCCGGTGTTGGGGTGAGCGGAGATGAGGTCCCCCCCCCCTCCAGCAGCGTTTGAGGAGAGATGGTGACTGAGGGAGTCCTGGACTAGGGGGTGTCCGGATAGCCGGACTATCATCATCGGCCGGACTTCAAGACTATGAAGATACAAGATTGAAGACTTCGTCCCGTGTCCGGATGGGACTTTCCTTGGCGTGGAAGACAAGCTAGGCAATACGGATATGTAGATCTCCTACCATTGTAACCGACTCTGTGTAACCCTAGCCCTCTCCGGTGTCTATATAAACCGGAGGGTTTTAGTACGTAGGACGAACAACCATTACAACCATCATACCATAGGCTAGCTTCTAGGGTTTAGCCTCCTTGATCTCGTGGTAGATCCACTCTTGTACTACCCGTATCATCAATATTAATCAAGCAGGAGTAGGGTTTTACCTCCATCGAGAGGGCCCGAACCTGGGTAAAAACATCGTGTCCTTTGTCTCCTGTTACCATCCGCCTAGACGCACAGTTCGGGACCCCCTACCCGAGATCCGCTGGTTTTGACACCGACATTGGTGCTTTCATTGAGAGTTCCTCTGTGTCGTCACGGATAGGCTTGATGGCTCCTTCGATCATCAACAACGACGCAGTCCAGGGTGAGACTTTTCTCCCCGGACAGATCTTCATATTCGGCGGCTTTGCATGCGGGCCAATTAAGCAGCCATCTGGAGCAGATCGAAAGCTACGCCCCTGGCCGTCAGGTCAGATTTGGAAGTCTAAACTTCATGGCTGATGTCCGCGGAGACTTGATCTTCGATGGATTCGAGCCGCAGCCGAGCGCGCCGCACTGTCACGATGGGCATGATTTAGCTCATTGTCGGACAAAGTGCCTCGAGGTCGCGACATGAGTCCGCTCCGACCCTTAGTTCGGAGCCGACCGCGCAGATCGAGGACGGGTGGCTAGACACCGCCTCGGGGGCTGCAACCTCTACGGCGATGGAGCCGAATACTGACTTTGTCCCTTGTAAAGCTCGTGACTCCGAGGTGCCGGACTCCTCGCCGGACTCCGAACCTCCTGCGCCCTTACCAATCGAATCTGATTGGGCGCCGGTCATGGAGTTTACCGCCGCGGACATCTTTCAGCACTCACCCTTTGACGACATCCTGAACTCGCTAAAGTATCTCTCGTTATCAGGAGAGCCCTGGCCGGATTGCGGCCAGGACGGTTGGGATGCGGACGACGAAGAAATTCAAAGCCCATCCACCACCCACTTTGTAGCCACTGTCGACGATCTAACCGACATGCTAGATTATGATTCCGAAGACATCGACGGTATGGACGACGATGCCGGAGACGGCCAAGAACCAGCGCCTACGGGGCACTAGAAGACCAGCTCGTCATACGACATATACATGGTGGACATCCCAAAGGATGGTAACGGTGAGGATGCAGCAGAGGAAGGCTCCTCCAAGAAACAGCCCAAGCGCCGGCGTCGGGGCGCCGCTCTAAATCCCGCCCAAAGAAGAATGGAGATTCCGCACCGAGATAATAACACCCCGAGAGTGCTAAAGACAACCCTCCAAAGAAGATTCAACACAGAGGGCGGAGAAGCCAGCCCTCATGAGAGAGCGGCGCACAAAGAGGTAGAGGATGATAATTACATGCCTCCTCTCGAGACGAGGCAAGCCTCAACGACGACGATTTAATTGCTGTGCCCGAGGATCCCGTCGAACAAGAGCGTTTTAAACGCAGACTAATGGCCACGGCGAACAGCCTAAAGAAAAAGCAGCAACAGCTTCGAGCTGATCAAGACCTGCTAGCCGACAGATGGACTGAAGTCCTCGCGGCCGAAGAGTATGAACTCGAACGCCCCTCCAAAAGCTACCCCAAACGCAAGTTGCTCCCCCGATTAGAGGAGGAGGCATATAAGCCTTCATCACCAGCGCACAATACGGCAGACCGACCACCTCGTGGCCGCGACAGAGAGGCCTCTAGACCCTCCGCCAGAGCCGTACCCCGGCACCGCTCGAAAAGCACGAAGCCTCGGGGGAATGCGCCGGACTTGCGAGACATATTGGAGGGCAAGGCAAGACAATCAAGATCGATCTACGGATCACGCGGGCGCCCCACGATGCGCGACGACTCGTCGTCGCTACGGATACAAAGAACTCCGCCGGGCGAACACGGTCGACAAAGCTCGCCGAGCTACGCCGTGATATTGCTCAATATAGAGGCGCCGCACACCCACTATGCTTCACAGATGAAGTAATGGATCGTCAAATCCCCGAAGGGTTTAAACCCGTGAACATTGAATCCTACGATGGCACAACAGACCCCGCGGTTTGGATCGAAGACTATCTCCTTCATATCGACATGGCCCGCGGTGACGACCTTCACGCCATCAAATATCTCCCACACAAGCTTAAAGGACCAGCTCGGCATTGGCTCAACAGCTTGCCAGCAGAGTCGATTGGGTGTTGGGAGGACCTGGAAGCCGCATTCCTTGAAAACTTCCAGGGCACATATGTGCGACCACCAGACGCCGATGACCTAAGCCACATAATTCAGCAGCCAGACGAATCGGCCAGATAGTTCTGGACACGGTTCTTAACAAAGAAAAATCAAATCGTCGACTGTCCGGATGCAGAGGCCCTCGCAGCCTTCAAACATAACATCCGCGACGAGTGGTTGGCCCGGCACCTAGGAAAGGAAAAGCCAAAATCCATGGCAGCCCTCACATCACTCATGACCCGCTTCTGCGCGGAAGAGGACAGCTGGCTAGCCCGCAATAACAACCTCAGCAAAAATTCTGGCAGTCCGGACAACAAGGACCACAATGGCAGGTCGCGTCGCAACAAAAACAAACGCCGCGCTAATGGTGATAACACTGAGGATACGGCAGTCAACGCCGGATTCAGAGGCTCCAAACCCGGTCAGCGGAAGAAGCCATTCAAAAGAACTACTCCGGGTCCGTCCAATTTGGACCGAATACTCGACCGCTCGTGCCAGATACACGGCACCCCCGAAAAGCCAGCCAATCACACCAATAGGGATTGTTGGGTATTCAAGCAGGCAAGCAAGTTAATCGCCGAAAACAATGACAAGGGGCTGTATAGCAACGACGAGGAAGAGACCCGGCCGCCGAACAATAGAGGACAGAAGGGTTTCCCCCCACAAGTGCGGACGGTAAACATGATATACGCAACCCACATACCCAAGAGGGAGCGGAAGCGTGCACTTAGGGACGTATATGCGATGGAGCCAGTCGCCCCGATGTTCAATCCATGGTCCTCTTGCCCGATCACTTTTAATTGAAGGGACCACCCCACCAGTATCCGCCATGGCGGATTCGCCGCATTGGTTTTAGACCCAATCGTCGATGGATTTCACCTCACCAGAGTCCTGATGGACGGCGGCAGCAGCTTGAACCTGCTTTATCGGGATACGATCGCAAAATGGGCATAGACCCTCAAGGATTAAACCTACAAAGACGACCTTCAAAGGCGCCATACCAGAGTAGAGGCCAATTATGTAGTGCTCACCACACCGAAGTGGTCTTGGATCCCGGATAACTTCAAGCGAGGAGTTAATCTTGACATAGTCCCGTTCCGAAGCGGCTATCACACTCTGCTCGGACGGACCGCGTTTGCAAAGTTCAACGCGGTGCTGCATTACGCATACCTCAAGCTCAAGGCCCTCGAGGAGTCATCACGGTCAACGAAAACACTGAACGCTCCCTCCGAACGGAGGAACACATGCGGCTCTCGCGCGAAATCTGAGCAGCCTCTTAAGGCAATTTTGAGTCCGGCCGTTAACGGACACGACCAAACGCGCCGGAGTAACCTACAACAAGACCACAGCACGTCCGAGCACGCCAGAGTAATGCGGCCCCGCCAAATCATAGAACCGGTCCTTCGCGTACATCATTACGCTCTGGAGATACCATGGGCATAGGGGGAGGGGCGCGGCCACCAGAAGCCTAGAATGTGGCTTAACCGCACCATGGGCTCCCAAGTGTGTAGCTCTTTTTATTTTTCTTTTTTCTTATGCACAGGACTCCGTTCACCAGAGGCCCTGTCCGGCAGTAGACCTGCGAACACACGATGCAACAGCCAGGGGAGAAGAAGGGCTACGGCGAGTATCCAGGTGGTTTCCATTACGAGCATTAAATCTCTTTTCATACACCATTTCGCAGCCTACCCCTGGAGAGACATGTTTAATAGTCTTACCCCTTGCTTACCGCACTATTTATATCGTTCTGCATTCATCACGAAATTCCTTGAATAAACAATGCATCGCTTTTCGCTTATAATTGTATTTCATTCTTATATATATGTTCATTTACAACATCCTGCATCCGTACACTTTGGTACGTCCGAATACACCAGGGGCTTAAGTTCCCTGCATTATGGTGTGATAAGTCCGAACACTTTCACAAGTGCGGCACCCCAAACTTATAGAATTATATGCATCGGCTCCGAATCATGTCTTGGGTCAATAGTTGGGTTTGCCCGGCTCCCATGTTTTGGTACCTTACGTTCCGTATTATCGGCTAAGGCACTTTGGAAGAACCATCGCGATTGTGCCCGGTTGAGCTGGGCGGCGCCTCGATGGAGAAAGCTAAAACTGACCGTCATGATAAGGCGAGAGCTGGTCGCTGTTCGAGAGGTCTTTTCGAGTCCCTAAAGACTTATGCCGCTTAGAGCGAGGAACCGGCTTTGTCCGGCCCAGGCGTGGATAGCGCCCCGAACTCGGTCTTCCGAACACTAGGGACTTCGCCGAAATTTAAAATTATAGAATTCTATGGCTAAGTGAGAGTGTTCAAGCATTATAAGTCCGGTTGCCTTGTTCGTGGTGTTGAGTGCCTCCCTAGATGGACCCAACAACGGGAACAAGAGAGCTCAAATTTATCCCGAACACCCCAGCACTCGTGGCATGGGGGCTGAAGCCGACGACTTGCCATCTCTCAGATTTGATAAACGGCCGCACAGAAGGTAATATTTTAAATTAATAAGCGTTGCTTAGCGCATATGAACAAAGTTTTCTGCGCACAGGATAAGACATTGCGAGTCTATTCAAAAATTACATCCTTGGAACACTCACCCGCAATCATGCGGGCACCCTTCAGGACACTCTTATAATATATTTCGGGCATGCGATACTCCTTGCCCGCCGGCGGCGCGTCCGTCAGAAACTTCTCAGCGTCCATCCTGCCCCAGTGCACTTTTGCACGGGCAAGGGCCCGACGGACACCTTCAATGCTGGGAGTGCTTGACGACTTCCACCCGAGGACACGATCCACCGGCCGCGACCAGGGCCTAAGTAGCTCCTGGCATGGCCTCCACAGGCCACACCGAACTATGAGGCCCTTCATGTCCCTGTTCGGCTACCTTGTGGAGCTCGACCAGCTGCTTCACCTGGTCGCTAATAAGCACCGGATGGCGGCCTCGAAGATCTCGAGACCGAAGACCTTCTCCGTCGAGCTCCCCTCCTCGGCCCGGTAGAAAGCGGCAGCATCTGACACGCTACGGGGAAGATCCGCGAATGCTCCTGGAGAGCTCCGAATTCGGTTAAGTAATAGGTAATTCTCATTCACATGCTTGCTTTGCATGAAAAATGCCTTACCCGCTGCTATTTTCTTCAAATCCTCGACCTCCTGGAGGGCCTTGTGGGCTTCGGCCTTAGCGGCTTTGGCGCTCTCAAGAGCCGATGCAAGCTCGGACTCTCGAGTCCTTGAGTCGCGCTCCAAACCCTCATGTTTTTCCATGAGAGCCTGGAGCTCTTGCTGCACCTCCACCACCCGCGCCTCCTGCTTCTCCCGCTCGGCTCGCTCTGCGGCCGCATTGCGTTCGGCCGCAGACACCGCCTCCTTCAGGGTCGTCACCTTGTTCGTGGCCCCTGTCGTACCCATGTCACTACTAGGAAAAGGGCTATAGATAGGACTGATTCTAATGGCGCACCAGTTTGTGATACGCCATTAGTGTGGAAGACACTAATGGCGCACCGTAAACAGGGTGCGCCACTAGTATGAATTATTATTTTTTCCATTTTCCCATACACACTAATGGCGATCCGTCCATAATGCGCCATTACTATCTATAACTACTAATGGCGCACAAGCTGCATAAAGCGCAATTATGTAAATTTTGTTTTATTCTTTTTTTTTGCAAAACTATTAATGGCGCATCGCACGACAAAGGCACCATTACTAGTTTAAACTAGTAATGGCGCACTCGGAGGAGATCGCCATTAGTATATATACTTATTATTTTTACTTTTTGCAAAACTACTAATGGGCACTTTAAATCGTAGTCTTCATTTCTCGATTGTATTTCATGGGCAATTTTGATATCATGAATATTTTTAAATTTCATGGGCACTTTTTGAATTCATGAGGACACTTGATCTCGATTCCTCCATCTCGATCGCACCAAGACCTCCCGCTAGCTCCACCCATCGCAACCTCCCCGCTCCACCCGCCGAGCACTCTTCCCCCAAGACCAAGACTTTTTGGACATATTTTTAAATTTTTTTACTATTTTTATAAAAATATTACTGTTATAATTTAAACAAGTTTGAACATATTTAAACACAAATAAATATAAAAACAGCATTTAAAATGCATAAAAATATTACTGTTATGATTTAAACAAGTTTGAACATATTTAAACACAAATAAATATAAAAACACCATTCCCACTCCACCGACCCCCCCGCCGCACCCTCCCACTCCACCGCCGCCACACCCCCGCACCCTCCCCACTCCACCCCGCCGACGCCCCACCGCACCTCCTCCACGCTCCACCGGCACGCTTGCCGACCCCGACCAAGACCGTCCCCCACTCCACCACCGCCGACGACCACTGCACCTCTCCCCGCACCTCCCGGCCCGCTCCACCGTCACAAATGGATGCAACTAAAATTGCAAAAAAAACAAATTTGATTATATTTCCAAATAAGAAATTTGATGATATTTTCAAATAATAAATTTGATGATATTTTTCATATTCATAAATATTTTTAAATAACAAATTTGATGATATTTTTAAAAATTATTTCTATTTTGATAAAAAATATTACTGTTATGATTTAAACAAGTTTGAACATATTTAAACACAAATAAATATCAAACAATATTTTAAATGCATAAATACAAAAATGGGGAGCACAGGAATCGAACCCACGACCTCTGGTGTGTAGTCTGCATCTTGACCGGTCGGGCTAGTGGGCTTGTTACGATGGAGTGGGGTTATGTGGAATGTAAGTGACGATTGGGCTAGTAAATTCTAATGGCGACTTTGGGCGGTGCGCCATTTGATTGGTTGTACTTATGGCGCACTAGGGTTGCAGTGCGCCATTGATCCCTCCCGATTCGTCCCCTCTCACTGTTGCCTCCTCCTCCCTCGCCAGATCCACTCAACCCAACCATACACCACCGTCCCTTTCTCCGTCCCTCCATCCGCCACTTTGCAGACGGCGTCGGCGACGCCGCCGCTGTGGTCTTGCGCTGCCCCACCGCCGCCCGACCCCATGGGACTCCACCCCGCCGCCTCGCCCACCGAACAGGATCGGCGAGGCGCCGCTGCCGCTCTCTCCTCCTCTCCTCCTCCTCCCGTGAGTGAGGGCCTCCTCCGCCCCCAGAAGCGGCGGCGTGGGCCCCTACGCCCACCCCGCCCGCCCTGCCGTCCTCCACCACGGCCCTTGCTCTCCTTCAATCAGCGGCGGCGAGGACCGGACGAGCTCCGACCCGACCCGACCCTTCGCCGACCCGACCCCTTTGGCGACTGGTACCTCTCCTCCTTCCTCCTTCCTCCCTCTCTCCACCATTCCCCATTCCTTCCAACCGATGCTCCAAAAGGAATTTCAAGACAGAAAGCACATGCTCCAAAAGTTAGGTTTCACGATTCAAATTGTACTGCATTTTTTGTAACTATATAGGAGAATCGAGTTCCTGCTACTTTTGTTTGTTTTCTTTTGAAACTGTGCTATCTTTTCATTAGAGATGGGATGTTTCTACTTTCTAGCGGTGAACATGAGAAGGTTGTGTTAGTTGCTCACTGGGATAGGAAAATAGACCGTGAACTTTACGAGATGGTAAAATAGATGAGGGCATTGTTCTCCGGGGAAGGGCAATGGATGTGATGAAGATTGATTCGGTTGTTCCATTAATGATGTCTAGGCAGAATGCTTAATAAGTTTCATCTTGCGGCAAACAACAAGAACTGCAGGACTGCCTGTTGCTAGGTAGTAGTAGAGTACATGCGCTTGCAAGTTCCAACTAGTTGCTTGTGGATTGAGTTAATTCATAGATGTTGACCTTCATGCGTTGGCATATAGATTGGAACAACTGAGTTCATTTCTTGTTATTTTAGATTGTACTATGGATTTGATTTATTATCGCAAAGTGATAAATTTTGAATTTGAACTAATTGATTCTCCTATGAAGAAGGCCGGGCCTCGGAAATTGGTTAGTTTGAAGGCCGGGCCCTTATAATGATGCTTTTCTCTAGAAAAAATGATCCTGGATTTTTTATGTAATTCTTTGTGGTATTAAGATGGAAACACTGGGATACTATTTACGTTAGGAGATGGTGTTATATTAAGATGCATATATTGTTATGTTCATAAATTGTATCATCTTGCCACTTAAGTCACCTTCCTTTAAGCGAGAAAATTCAGTTAGGAGCTTGTTAGGAGATCTTGTCAAAAACTTGAGCTCTTGTCAAAAATTCAGTTATGGCATCTAGAATTATGTCGGTTTTGTTTTGTAACTAGAAGACCAAAGTGTTAGGAATTCTGTCCAAAGCAGTAGTTTTCAGATTCTGTCCAAACTGAAAACTGTTAAAAAGCATGATGTTTCTTTGATTTACTGTAATGATGATGATGATGGAACACATGGTCTTGGATTTCTGTAATGATGATGGAACATTATAAAGCATTGTACTCCAAAGGTGTATGAAGGATACAAAAATTTAGCAACTTCTTTGATTTTATAAAGTTGTTCTTATATGGGTGAAACTTCACTTGTTTTTAGGCTAGTGCAGGTGTTGCTTTATTGTGATGCCTCTGAATTACTTGTGATCACATTGAGAAAGACTTGCTAGTTTGTTGGGTTTTGTCTCCGACCATTGTGTCGTGATGAATTTGCAGTACCCCGAGAGGCCCTTGAGTTTGTCGGAATGTCGATTAACTTCCGTTCCGGCAAATTCGGGCACTCCATATGTCCTATTTTCAGCAAAAGGTCATGCTGAAATTTTCCATGAATTTTAGCATGACTTTGCTAAAAATAGGACATATGGGGTACTGCGACTAATGCATGTTTTATGATCTGTTGTAAGGGTACTAATTGGTCTCTTCTGCTGCTTATCGAGATGGCGGAAGCAGCCACCGCCGATCTGCGACACGCAGATCTGAGTTGGATGCTTCCGAGTTCTTCACTATCATACTTGAGGCTTCAGATCATCCATGACGCAGTATATAAAACGAGAGATCTCCCTTCACCCATCTCATTATGATATCTGTTGTTTGCTATATCACTCATTTTCCCAAACCGTAGAGGCTGCTCGACAGCTTTTATGAACATCTTGATGGGTGAAGATCCGCCAAATAATGTGAAGCTGCGACAGGCGGTGCGGGGGTTTCGCAGCGATGGGATGTGCGGTTGGCGATCAAGAAGGGCCACATGTACTTGTCTCGTGGGTGGGAGAAGTTCTACCGTGCACGACCTGCGGCTGGGTACTTCCTTGTCTTCAGTACGCACGACGACGCCAACATGCTCATCGTGAAGGTGTACAACAAGACTATGTGTGATGCGCTCTGTTGCCGATGATGATGCCGATGCGTTCGCCTCTTCTTATTCCTCTACATTTGGCTTTGTCTCACATCAATTGTTAACGGTCATTGTTGCATTTTGGACGGTAGGAGCAGCGAAGAATGTTAATCAAGCTCTGACCAATGCAAGAGCGACTATGGTCAGAGCGAAGCAAAGAAATGATTCTGGTCA
Organism: Aegilops speltoides; assembly: GCA_021437245.1. NCBI lineage: Eukaryota > Viridiplantae > Streptophyta > Magnoliopsida > Poales > Poaceae > Aegilops > Aegilops speltoides. Next base: position 332,975,837 of record CM038145.1, read on the forward strand.
GAGCGAAGTGGCAGCAGCGATTCTCGCACCAAAGATAGACAACAAGAAGGATGGTCCGGACTGGAGTGCGGGAGAAGAGGAGCAGAGTGAGGATGAGGAGCTGCATGATGACGATGGGCATCAGGTGAGGATGACCTAGCGCTGGTCTTTGGTGACCAAGGGCAAGAGATGGTGGTGGTGACCATGGGCAAGAGATGGAGGTGGTGAGGATGACCTAGCGATGGTCGGTGCTCGAAGGTGGCCTCGCGATGGTGGTGGTGCTCGACAATGACCACGCACCGGTGGTGGCGCCGGCGATCCCACACCGGGCGACATGACCACGCCAATTGTGGTAGAAGACTACATCCCACTACCTCCACTTGCCTCCACCGCCCGCCGCCTAGGCGCATCGTGAGATGAAGGAGAAGAAGGAGAAGAACTGCCTACTTTGTCGGGTATGTCGGATCTCCTATAGGTTAGCTATCCAAAATGATATATATATATATATATATATATATATATATATATATATATATATACTTAGTTACCTATGTTATCTCTAATATGCTTAGTTTCCTATAGGTTAGCTTCATTTTACCTAAGTTGGCTCTAATATACTAACTTAGAGCTTATATGCTTAGTTTCCTATAGGTTAGCTCCAAAATAACTTATGTTAGCACAAAATGATCAAGTTTACATAATAAGCTTATAGTCTTTTTCTTAATCTTCTTCTTTTCCAAAATGACATAGGTTAGCTTCATTTTACCTAAGTTGGCTCTAATATACAGCTCCAAAATAACTTATGTTAGCACAAAATGATCAAGTTTACATAATAAGCTTATAGTCTTCTTCTTATTCTTCTTCTTTTCCAAAACTCTTCTTATTCTTCTTCTAGTGTTCTTCCTCTTCTAGTATTCTTCTAGTCTTCTTCTTTTTCTTCTTCTAACTTCTTGTTTATCATTTTGCAGATTTGATTTAATTGACGGAAGCTTGCGTGGATGGAGTGCTTCTTTTACATTTGTGTTTTTATTTTGTATCAATGTGAAACTTTTGTGAATTGATGGATAACGGTGTTGGATGAACAATGTGAAACTTTTGTAACGACGGAACTATGTGTCGGCTATGTATGTATATATGATGAAACTTGTGTGTTGGATATGATTGCTATATGGATGCTTGTTGTATATATATATGTGTTGAATATCTCATATGTGAAATAGTGACCTGAGATAAAGAAGAAAAGAATTAAAAAGTTGTTACTAATGGCGACTACCATGTGTGCGCTATAAGTATAGCAGATAATAGTGGCGCCTTGTGGGCGTACTAATGGCGCCTTCGCACAGTGCGCCATTAGAATCTGAACTCTAATAGGCGACATGTAGTGCGCCATTAGAAAAATTTAATGGCATGAGTCTAGTGGCGCACCAGCCATGCGCCATTAGAAGGCAAAACTGGTGCGCCACTAGCATGCCTTTTCCTAGTAGTGTGTTATCCTTGTTATTTCTCTTGCAACCAAAATCCTTTTCTGTAAGGTACAAATTTAATACGGTGTTACTCACCTTCCTTGTCCTCGAGTTGCTTCTTGGCACGGCCGAGCTCGCTCTCGGACCGCTCGAGGTTCTCCTTCAAAGCATCGACCTTCGCAGATCCTTGGCAGAGGTCGGTCGGCGCAACTGCAATCCCATATTGACATATTTTTTGGACCTCCTGCGTATATCTTTTTTAGATCCTCAGTCCGGTTTTCGTTTTCGAACACCGAATCGAGCATCAGGGACTACTGTCTATGTGGTATCATATTACATATTTTAAACTTCTTACCTCAAAGCCTGTTAGAAGGCTGCTGCAGGCTTCGGTCAGCCCGCTCTTGGCGAGCTGAACCTTCTGAATCACTGCACTCATGACAGTGCGGTGTTCTTCCTCGATGGAAGAGCCGTTGAGCGCCTCCAACAAGTTATCCGGGAGGCCGCCGGTGTCACAGTCTTGCCCTTCTTACGAAGGGGCCGCCTGCCGGACTCTGGAACCACTACAGTTCGGTGCGAGTCCCAGACGAAGTCCGGAGGTTGCCTGTGGCACCTCCGAGCCTCCCCCTGGTGGGTCCCCTCACGGGACCCCACCTCGGCGTCACATCGCGAGGGTGGAGGCGGTCGGAAGGAATCCATATCCGACGAGCGAGGACCCTTCGATGAAGCGGGAAGATCGTCCTTGGCCGAACTACAGGTTGTATGTGGCATTAGAAGGACACCACGTGGCAAAAAGAGAAATTACAAATCATCCAGGAGTTCGGACACTTACGATCTTGCCAGGGGCTTGGCCCTTGAGGGCCACTCCTCGTCGCCGTCGTCGGTGTTGGCGGAGCAGTCCGGAGGAAGGGTCCATCCTTTCTTGGACCCTTCGGCCGCCCCCGTTGGGGAGGCCTTCCTCTTCTTCTCTCCCCCCGCTGGGGGAGAGGCCTCTTTCTCCTCCTCCTCGGGGGAGGAGTCCGCCTCGGAGCCATCGGACGATGAGTCCGATACCACTTGGCGACGGGAACTCCTTCAGGTTCCCGTGGCCTTCTTCTTGGCCTTCTTCTCCGGCACCACGTAAAGGGCCGGGACCAGCAGCCCCGTTAAACGGGTGTCCGCCGGGTCTTCTAGAAGGGGAGCCGGACAGTTCACCTGTCCGGATGTCTTCTGCTAGTCCTGTTAAAGGCATTGGGAGTTTTAGATCCCACATAGAGTCAAACTATGAAAGAAATATGTGTCCCGTAAAGGATGACATAGCTTACCTCGCCGGCCGGGCGCTGCGTGCTGAATCCGCGATCTTCAGTTGCGGATGCGGGGGCTTCTCCGCCCTTGAACAGCACCCTCCAGGCAGCTTCATACGTCGTGTCGAAGAGCCGCTCGAGGTCCGTGTTGTCTTTGGATCAAACTCCCACAGATTGAAGGCCCGTTCTTTGGCGGGGAGAATCCGCGACGAGCATGACCTGGATCACGTTGACAAGCTTAAGCTTCTTGTTCACTGAGTGCGAGAGCAGATCGAGTCGGTCAGCTCCTCCGAACTACCCCATAGCAAGCCCTTCTCTTTCCAGGAGGTGAGCTGCATGGGGGCACCAGATCTGAACTCGGTGGCCGCTGCCCATTTAGGGTCATGCGGCTCGGTGATGTAGAACCACCTCGATTGCCACCCTTTGATGGACTCCACGAAGGCACCCTCGAGCCAGGTAACGTTGGGCATTTTGCCCACCATGGCGCCTCCGCACTCCGCTTGGACGCCCTTCACCACCTTCGGCTTGACATTGAAGGTCTTTAGCCACAAGCCGAAGTGAGGCTGGATGCAGAGGAAGACCTCGCACACGACGATAAACGCCGAGATGTTGAGGATGAAGTTTGGCGCCAGATCGTGGAAGTACAGGCCATAGTAGTACATGAGCCCCCGGACGAAGGGGTGAAGTGGGAAGCCTAGTCCCCGGAGGAAGTGGGGAAGAAATATGACCCTCTCATGGGACCTGGGGGTGGGGATGAGCTGCCCCTCGTCGGGCAGCCGGTGCGCAATGTCGCTGGACAAGTATCCGGCGCCGCGCAGCTTCTCGATGTGCCCCTCCGTAACGGAGGAGGCCATCCACTTGCCTCCCGCTTCGGACATGGCTAGAGAAGGTTGAGGGAAGATGTGCGGACTTGGGCGCTGGAGCTCGAGTGCGCGGAGATGGATAAGCAAAGGAGGAAGAAGGCGTAGGTAAAAAAGGTGGATCCTTATCCCCTTATATATGGGCGGACGAAGACTATGCGTCCCCACCGGCCTAGTAAAACTCGCTTATCTCCCAGGCGCCACAATCAGTGGCGCGGTTGGGTTACCCACGTCCGTATTGATGGGAATCCCGGACTAAGGGGAACACGATATCTGCTTCGACAAGACGTGCCAAGGAAGCCGCTTCGCTAAACGCGCTGAGGTGGTATAATAAAAACGATTCAAGTAAAGGCTTGGTAGTGGTGTGATGTCACACCACAAAATACATCAGCAGATTGAACTTGTGTAGATGTTATTCTCTCTACGGTGGTATGTGGAATTTATTTTATAGAGCCGGACACTATCCTGGTGTTCGCAATCTTCTATTGATTATTCGGAAGAGGAACCCGCCTTGCAACGCCGAAAACAATACACGCGCCGGACTCGTCGTCATTGAAGCCTGGTTCAGGGGCTACTGAGGGAGTCCTGGACTAGGGGGTGTCCGGATAGCTGGACTATCATCATCGGCCGGACTCCAAGACTATGAAGATACAAGATGAAGACTTCGTCCCGTGTCCGGATGGGACTTTCCTTGGCGTGGAAGACAAGCTAGGCAATACGGATATGTAGATCTCCTACCATTGTAACCGACTCTGTGTAACCCTAGCCCTCTCCGGTGTCTATATAAACCGGAGGGTTTTAGTCCGTGAGGGCTTAACAACCATTACAACCATCATACCATAGGCTAGCTTCTAGGGTTTAGCCTCCTTGATCTCGTGGTAGATCCACTCTTGTACTACCCATATCATTAATATTAATCAAGCAGAGTAGGGTTTTACCTCCATCGAGAGGGCCCAACAGGTAAAAACATCGTGTCCCTTGTCTCCTGTTACCATCCGCCTAGACGCACAGTTCGGGACCCCCTACCCGAGATCCGCCTGTTTTGACACCGACAGTGACCTTTTCTTCGTCCCTGTCTTGGCTATCCTGACTTTTGCGACGGCGCTCATCCCTGTGACGGTGTTCCTATCACCCTCCATCTGGTGCGTCTCTATAGCCTCTCCACACGTTGGTCCTCTTCGGCATTGAGTTCATCTTCGACTTGATCTTGTTGTTTTCTTCGATGGCAGCTATGTGGCCTTATTTACTTAGGGCATCTCCAAAGCTGACTCGCAAATGGCTCCGGTATATGTCTATTTTAATGTCCGAGCATGATCCGCGGACATGGTGCGGGAGAGTGCCATCCAACGCCTTTCACAAATTAATTCTTATCTGTCCGGTTGGGAGGAGAGAAAGGAGAGGGGGCCATGCATGTGTGGAGAGAGAAAAGAGAGGAGGGAGTGTTGTGGCTTTTTGTTGATCAAGTGGATGTCCAGACACCGGTATAGATCCCGACGTTTGTCTCTGATTTGCCGGACAAATGAACATCTGGACCACTTCACGGACCGATGGGTCCCACTGTATGACAAAAGTTGACACAAATGGTCCGATCACCGCAATCCTAACATATACCGAAGTTTTGACGGTTTACTTTGGAGATGCGCTTAGCATCTCTGTGCTGGTTGTCTGCATTTGTTTCGTATATCAAGTTTGTATTACTGTATGCAACACCAATGTGTCCCCTAGCCGGTTGATTGTTTTATTAATTTATTTAAAGTCGGACTTTATGCCTTTCTCTAAAAAGAGCAGATTTAGCGGGAAGTAAAGCCCTGTTTTAGTGAGGGAGAAATAAACTCCACGTTGCACGGTCACATTCTTCTTTTTTATTTTCAAAACGGATTGCACGGTCATATTTCCGGTCCAAACGGAGTACCGGGCCGGGTGTGAGGTGTGAATCAGAACAGTGAATTGTTGGTGAGAAGCTAATAGTAGAAGCAAATTCACACGGTGGTTGGTGCAAATTTCGACTCCAGCTATGCATGCGTACGTGCAGTACTGCAGGGTGTGGCATGCTCGCGAATGGAGTAAACCAACTCCCCCATGAGACGTGCAGTAGAGTATTTATTAGCCGTTTTCCCAACTGATAGTTCAGCTCGTACGTGGCCTCTTCCCCATGAATGTCATGGCACCACCCACCACCTATCCGAGACCGAAAGGGAGGATGCACAAACCGCGCCGCGTACGTGCCGCGGCCGCTCCACCGTACGTCCAGCTTCTTGACTCCAGGGATTTTGACCGTGCATGCACGCACTCGCCGAGCCAACGGCCACTGGTAGACGACGCGCGCAGGGGGCGGTAGGCTAGGGCGGGTCGACGACGACGCGAGGCCTTTCTCTTTGCGGCCATAGCCATGCATGCACGGCACAGGACATGTCAGGCGGGCCAAGCTATGCATGGATGCGTCCGTGGACCGGTGGATGTGGCGTGCAGCAACGCGCGGGCGGTGGCAGGTGGACCACGCGTCCACGCGCAGGCAGGCAGGGCGACACCAACGATCCTCGGTCGATTTGCTTCTTCTCTTTCGTCCGTCTGCTGCTGCTGCCCACCCCGTCGGTGGATGTGATTGCGTGCATGCATGCGTTCTTTCGCCGTCTCAGTCGTTCTAGCTCTAGCTAGTCTCTACTCCTAATGTCTCAGTTGGTAGGTCGGGTTTCGGGTTTTATTTTCGTCCCACTTCACCCGGTCTTTTTTGGTACTTCTTTGATACTTGCTCCCACCTCCCGCTCAGCCGAGACGGTTTATTTTCGTACTCCCTTCCACCTCCCAGGTAGTTCCCTCCACGCAAAAAAAATCGAACCAACCAATCTCTACTCCTAATGGAGCAGTTGGTAGTCTTCGCCGGTCAATTTTCGTCCCACCACTTTCGTCCGGCTTTTATCGTAGGTTAACCGTCGTAGATTTTTTCATCGCCTCCCTCACTTCATCGGTTTATTTTCACTTCACCCTCTCACACAACGAAAAAACTGAACGGATCAGAACTTTCCATACTGACGCAAATTATTTAGTAATGTCTTTATGTAAAAGAATCAATCACAATCAATCTCTAAAGATCAAATCTAAATTAATTAATCTTCATAACGTTTGTTTCCTTTCGAATCACGTCCATAACTTTCCTTCCTTGTTTGCGCAGAAACTGTTTGGTAGCAGAGATTAGGAAGCTTCCTATGAGTGTAGTAATAGGAAGTATTCTTTTTCTTGATGATTCGTTTTCATGCATGATGATAGTAAATTATGCCAACATTCAGCACTATTTATCAACGTCATCAATCGTATCCATTTCTATCAGTTTTAAGGGAATCTGCTCGCTATGTCTTTTTTAAGGGGATCCGCTCGCTAAGTCGTCGTCCCACGTTATTTTCACAAACAATCTCTACTCCTAATGGAGCAGTTGGTAGCCTCGTACGGTTTATTTTTGTCCTCCTCCCACCTTCCCTGTTTTTTTTCATCCTCCCTCCCATCTCCCAATTTCGTTGGTTTTTTTCGTTGGTTTTTACTCGCCCCATCCCACCTCCCAATTTCGTCCGGTTTTTATTCGTCCCACCTCCCACCACCCCCTCGTACTGATTCTTTTTCTCTCCACTCTTTCCTTGCAAACCAATAATTTCCTAACATACAAAAGATCACGAATCTATCTTTCCTTACCCGAACCAATCGCGCCCTACATCAGTGCATTTCTTTATTAAGAAAACTAACACGTAAATCTTAACGCATTGCAAACAAATCCCGTTATGGACCTAATTAATTTATTATGGAATCTATACGTGGTCGCATTGGTTCTTTTTCTCTCCACTCTTTCCTTGCAAACCACTAATTTCCTAACATACAAAAGATCACGAATCTATCTTTCCTTACCCGAATCAATCGATCCCTACATCAGTGCATTTCTTTATTAAGAAAACTAACACATAAATCTTAATGCATTGTAAAGAAATCCCATTATGGACCTAATTAATTTATTATGGAATCTGTACGTTGTCGCATCTCTCCCCTCGTGAAAAAATCGCATCCATCTCCCGTTAAAAAGGAAAAGAGAACATGAGCGATCAATCCACACCCCTGCATCTCAAGAGCAAAAAATCGCCCCGCCTCGCTCTGCGCCTCACCGTGTGCCCGGCTCGACCAATGCCTACTTTGCATGGCTGGACGCCGCCGTCTCCACCGCCACGTACAAGAAAACGGTGGGAGAACCATCCATTCAAATCGCACACCCCACCCTCCTCCGCAATCCCTAGCCCGCATCACCCTATCGCTTTCTCGCCTTTCTTTTCCTCGATGTAGATGGTGCCGGCGGCATCCTCGAGCACCAGCGGTGCCGCCTCTCTATCTTATTTGCGTCGAGATGGGCCGAGGCTATCGTCAATTCACCGCCCACGATTGGGCGCCTCCGGTTGTCGTGCACCACCGGCTCCACCTAACGTGCCCAACCCTCTCCGCTTGACCTTCGGTGACCACATCCTCCGCGCCTCCATCCATCATCCACAAGGCCACTCCTGCACCCACCCTCCTAAATTCTCCATACCGCGGACAATCACCGAAGATCCAAGTTGGTCGAATGGGTTCAATTTCTCTCTCATTGTGGATTCGCAGCAAGAAGCGCTTCTACATGCATCCTCCGCCGGTCCCTAAAGTATCAAGGTAAATGGTTGATGTTGCGTTTGTCTAGGATGATATATGTTGGCTCTGTTCCGGTTCATCCGAGCAGTTTGGTGACTAATTCTTGATAATTTAATTATATTAATTAAATGAGTCGGGTGTATCGTCGTGCATTTATCTTGCCGGTAATGTTACGTGATGCTCTGAAGCACTTTGGGAATTGTTTATCTTGTCTTGATGCAGAACATTTGTTTATTAATGCATGAGAAGAATCCTTGTTACTACCTTGAACCTGTTTTATAATCCATATTGTTATGCACTAAGCTGCGTGTGCGTGTGAAATAGATGGATTATGGTCCCGCACCAATAAGATGGATATGTGTGTGTGTTAGAGAGAGAGAGAGAGAGAGGAGAGGGGAGAGAGAGTGAGGAGGAGGGAGGGAGAGAGTGTGGGTGAGAATTTGATGGTAAAAAGGTCGCCAATGTCACTTGATATGTATGAGAATATTAAATGTAATATTAACATAATTGATATTGAACTCTTAAAGTTAATGTGGCCCCGTTGCAACGCACAGGTGTTCTTCTAGTTATACATAGGTCCACGGTCGTTTTGCATGGCACATATATGGCGCGAGACAGGCCCTCTGTCACATGCATAAGACTCGCTGGCTAGACAGGATTTTCTCAACGCTACGTTCTCCCTCTACCCTGAAGGTCGACGACCCCTTTTTACCATCTCTGTCGTGTGAATTTCAGCAGATGCAAAAAGCACACACTAACATAAATGAATATGTGCTTAGAGTAAGCAGCCGTTCGAAAGTGTTGAGTATATTGTGTACGTGTATATGTGTGTGTAGGGCCCACCTCCTGTTTTCCCTATATAGTTGAGGTTGTGGCCCACCTCTGTACTTATATATACGTGCCTGGTGCACCGATCAATACATCGCGATTGCACAGCCATAATCTGTCTCTCTACATGGTATCTATCGCGAGACGGTCCTAACCCTAACCGCCGCCCGCCCGCCCGCCGCCCGCCGCCGCCCCGCCGCCGCCGCCGCCGCCGCCACACCGCCGCCGCCGCCGCCGCCACACCCTAGGCGCCGCCGCGCTCGCTAATCACCGCCCCGCGCTGCCCCAGCGCAGCAGCCGCCGCCGCCTCCGACCCCGCCGCCCGCTGGCGCTTCCGCTCCACCGCCGCTTCCGCTCACCCGCCGCCGCGCCCGCCCGCCCGCCGCCGTCGCCGCCTCTGTCCCAGAGACGCGCCGCCCGACCGCCTCCAAGCCCAGCGCGCCGCCACTGTCACCCGCGCCGCGCCCTCACCCCACCACCGCTGTCATCATGAGCTCCTCCTCCTCTACCGTCTCCAACCCGTTCGCCGGTCCCGGCGTCACCCTCGTCTGCGATCTCAACATCCATGAGCGCGTCCCGGTCAAGCTTGACCACACCACCGCCTCCTACTCCGCGTGGAAGCGGTATTTTTCGCTCGTGTTCCGTGAGTACCTCCTTCACGGCCACGTGGACGGTACCGTGGACTCCGCGCTCATGATCCACGACGAGGAGTGGATGATCCTCGACGCCACCATCATCCGCTGGTTCTACCTCACCATCTCCAGCGACATCTTCCACACCGTGGTGAGCAGCGAGGACGGCGCCCATGCGGTGCGGACCAAGCTAAGCGGCCTCTTCACCGACAATCGGCCGCGCGCAAGGTCCTCCTCTATGGTGAGTTTTACGGTGCCAAGCAACTTGACTCGTGCATCGATGATTTTGCATGCGCCTCAAGAAGCTCGCCGATGAGCTCCGTGATCCGGGGAGAAGATTGGCGACGAGCTCCTCATCAACACCCTCTCCGGCGGCCTCAGCGAGGACTTGGAACGCCGACTCAACCTCACCTCATCCGGAGCCCACCTTTGGCAAGGTGGTCGCGTACCTCAAGCTGGAGGAGCGCGGATGCGGGCGGCCCGGACGCGCCACCCACACCGCCTTGTTGCGGCACCACCATGGGTTCGCCCGCCACACCCGCCAGACGCTGCCCCACAGCGGCGCCCGCTTTCCGCCGAGCTTCCGCCCGCCCACCAGCCCCCTTCCGCCGCCCGGCGGCCAATGAAGGAGGCCGTCGCGGCGGCCGGCCGGGTGGCATAGCGAGGAGGCGGCGGTGGCGATGGCGGTGCTCGAGGAAGAGCACCACGCCAGCAGCAGCCGGCTCCTCGGCCGGGCGGCCCGTGCGGTACGCCGGTCGAACCCGTGGACGGCGTCCCACGCCTATTCCATGCCGGTTCCACGGGCTCCTACTCCGGTCTTCTCGGCCCTCGGCCTCCGTCCCCAGGCGTATTACGCCGCCGCAGCCCTATGCGGCGCTTCTACGGCGATAACCGCCGCAGCCTCGACGTCGGCGTCTGCGCCGTCCCCACCGGCGCCGTGGGACCCGGCTCTCTGGCGGCTCACCACAATGCCCTCCCGTCCAGCTACACCGCGGCGGCGGTGGTACATGGACGGTGGCGCCACCGCTCATATGGCGGCGCACCCGGTAACCTCCATCTTGCTCACCTGTCCACACCTCCAACCGCATCACCGTCGGTGGCGGTTCTTCTCTTCCTATCACCCATATTGGACATACATATTTTCCGTCTAACTCACTCCTATATCCATGTCTAATATTCTTGTTTCTCTGATCTTATTAAAAATCTTGTTTCGTTCGTTCTCTTACACGTGAAAATCCGGTGACCGTTGAATTTAACGAATGTGGTTTTTACATTAGGGCGCTTCGCACGCGGATGATGCTCCACCGATGTGACAGCCCGGCGAGCTCTACCCGTTCACTCCGCCGCCTCCATCACTTCCGCCGCCTGTCGCTCTCGCCACGGAGTGGATCTCGCGCACGCTTCGCTGGGTCATCCTAATCATGCCACCCTTCGCCACATACTTGGAGTTTTTCTTTCCGTGTAATAAACGAGGATCACTCGTGTCATGCATGCCGCCTTGGTAAACATGCTCGTCTTCCGTTTAGGGCTTCTTCCTTTGTTGCATCGTACCCGTTTGAGTTGATTCATAGTGATGTTTGGACATCTCCTGTTGCCAGTAACACGGGCTTTCTTTATTATCTCGTTATCCTTGATGATTTTTCGCATTATGTGTGGACCTTCCCGTTGCGCCGCAAGTCGGACGTTATCTCCACTCTTGTCGGTTTTACTCTTATGTCCGCACGCAGTTTGGCGGCCCATTCTTGCGTTGCGCATGCACAACGGAAGGAGTTCGACAACACCGCGTCCGCGATCTTCTCGCCACACATGGCATGATTTTTCGTCTCACTTGCCGTACACCTCGCAGCGAACGGTGCGTCTGGCGCATCGCCGCACTCTTAATGGCTGCGTTCGGACTCTTCTCTTTCACGCCAATGTGCCCCGGCGCTTTTGGCACGACGCTCTCGCCACCGCTTCTCTCCTCATAAACATCCGTCCATGTCGTACTCGCGGGAACTTTACACCTCACCATCTTCTATTCGGTGCATCCCCCTCTTATGATGGGCTTCGCATCTTCGGCTGCCTGTGCTATCCTAGCATCGCTGCCACTGCGCCTCATAAGCTTCGCACCCGATCCGTCGCTGCATCTTTCTCGGCTACCCACCTAACACTAAGGGTTACGCTGCCACGATCGATCTCTCACCGTGTTTTCACCTCCCGACACCGTTTACTTTGATGAGATGGTCTTCCCGTTTCAGCGGCGAGCACCTCGTCGTCTCGTCACCGCCGGCCACCGGCGGCCTCGACGACCTCGTCGGTGGGCGAGCACGCTGGTTCGTGGACCGCCTCCGGGCTTTGGCGGTCCACGGGCCCTCTGCCGGCGCCCTCCATGGCGGAGCCCGCCTTCACCGCCGCCCCGACTTCGGGCGCGCGAAGGTCGGCGCGCTCGCCCGGCTCCATCGCCGGCCGCCTCACCGGCCGCCTCGGCGGCCTCGCCGCCGCCGCCTCGCCCGGCCTCGCCGCCCGGCCCGTCGCCCGGCCGACTCGGCGCCTCCTCGCCCGGCTGTGACGCCGGTCTCGACACCGGCGGTGACGCCGGCCTCTTCACCGGCCGCCTCGCCGGCCCCGGTAGCCCCGTCCGGCCCTGTCACTCGTGCTCGCGCCGGCATTCACTGCCTGAGCCTCCGGTACTCGCGTGACGAGTATGTCCTCGCCGCCTCTGCCGTGGAGCCGTCACCCATTCATGCGTCCGCCTGCGCCGCCCTACGCGATCCTCACTGGCTTGCGGCGATGCAGGAAGAGTTTGACGCTCTCCAGCGGAACCGCACCTGGACTCTGGTGCCACGGCCTCCTCGCGCCAACGTCATCACCGGCAAGTGGGTCTTCCGTCATAAGACCCGCTCAGACAGTTCACTTGAGCGCCTTCTAAGGCTCATTGGGTGGTCGCGGTTTCGCCCGGTAGCGGCTGAGTCGATTTCACGGAGACGCGTTGCCCGGTTGTCAAACCGGGCACGATCCGTGACTGTCCTCCAGCTCACCGTCTCTCGCGGCTGGCCCGTTCACGGATGGATGTCTCCAACGCCTTCCTCCACGGCCATCTTGAGGAGCAGGTGTTTTGTGAGCAACCCACGGTTTCGTCGGCGCCTCATTGCTCGGCCATGTGTACTCATTGTCGCGCTCTCTTTACGGGCTCAGCGAGCACCTCGCGCCGTACCAGCGGATTGCGGGTTTCTTCAGACACCTTGGGCTTCAGCGTCACTCGCTCGGACGCCTCACCGCTTTGTCTATCGCCACGGTGACACGGCGCATATATTTGCCGCTTTACGTCGACGACATCATCTCGACAGCCTCCTCCGCGGCCGTTCTTCGCCAGATCACTTACGGCTGCGTGGCGAGTTCGCTATCAAGGACTTGGGTGCTCTCCATTACTTCCTTGGCATTGAGGTTGTTGGCGCCAGGCGGCTTCTTTCTTCATCAGCAGTATGCCCATGAGCTTCTTGAGCGCTGGCATGCTCAAGCGCCATCCGGTTGCTACTCCTGTTGTCTGAAGGCCAAGGTTTCGCTCTTGAGGGTTCGGCGTCGGATGCTCCATTCTACCGGTCCATTGTCGGCGCTCTTGATGCCAGCTCTCACCGACCGGATCTTGATATGTTGTCCAGCAGTGTGTCTCCACATGCACGCCCTCGTGACTCTCATCGACTCTCGTGAAGCGGATCGCCGCTACATCCGCGGCACGATGTCCCTTGGGTTGACACTCACGGCGTCCACTTCATTGGAGATGGTGGCTTACTCCGATGCTGATCGGGCGGCTGCCCGACACTCGCCGGTCCACCTCGCTCTGCGTCTACCTCGGTCCTTCCCTTGTCTCGTGGTCGTCAGCGACAACCCACGGTGTCGCGCTCTAGCGCCGAGGCCGAGTACCGAGTCAGGCTAACGCTGCCGCCGAGTGCACTCGCCGGCAGCATTGCCAGAGCTACATCACGATGTCTCCCGAGCTACGGTTGTCTCTGCGACAACGTCTGCGGTGTACCTCTCCGCCAACCCGTTCATCATCGCCGGACGAAACACATCGAGCTGGACATTCACTTCGTGCGCGGCGAGTGGCTCTTGGACGCATGCGGGTTCTCCATGTGCCGATTTCGGCCGATTCGCCGATGTGATGACGAAGGACCGCCGACTTCCACCTTTGAGGAGTTTCGTTCCGATCTCTGCGTCCTTGGCGCCGCTTCGATCATGGGGGGTTGAGTATATTGTGTACGTGTATATGTGTGTAGGGCCCACATTTCGCACTGTATAGTTGAGGTTGTGGCGCTCTGTCTTTATATATCGTCTTGCAAGACCGATCAATACATCGCGATTGCACAGCCATAATCTGTCTCTCTACAGAAAGTAAGCTTTATTGACATTTACTTATTTTACCTCTCCACATGCCATGGCAGACTTTTCAGGTGCAGCGATCATATATTCTTGCCGGCCAGACTTTAAGTGCGAGACAAGTTTGGAACCAATGACAGAACCTCAGTTTGCCTTGGCGAAAATGCTGGCACTGTCGCGGCCTGACGAGCGGTAGTACATACGTGCGCTCGGCACGTCCACAAATAAGTTTCTTCAGCTAGGGCTAAGGCTCGGAGAGACGCTGACGATCTGGGTATATACTCCTGTGATCGGAAACGTTCTGGGAGACGAAAGCAACGATGACTTTTGTGTCCGGTACGGGAGCGTGTACTGCCATAGTACCTCCTGCACAGTTGCCGCCTCGCTTTCATCAACAGTTTCAGCTTCCAGAGAACAAAACGACGGCCTCATCCACAGTGAAGCTACGATCGATGTGCATCCGTATATATTTGTGTGATGAGGAGGAGACGAAAAAGACGCGAATTCCGTCGACGTGCTGGCCGTGAAACATCATCAGCAGTGTACTGTGGAACGGTCTGCGGGGCCGAGTGCCATCGGACCAGTGCTGCAGTCGTGGGGGCTTGCATTGCATGCCTAGTGATCGTGCATTGGACACGTGGGCCTGGCTGGCAGAAAGGGGTAGAACCTTTTTCTGTTAAAAGGAGGCCATGGACCATGGAACGGCTTAGATTTTAGACACTCGATCGGGGTGTAATATAATTGTGCATGTTCTATCCGCCTTCTATCTCAAATGTCCCGGCCGTGGTTTTTAAGTTTAGAAGACTAGATCCAAGGGCCAACATCATTGGTTTAGAAATAAGAAAATCTAAGGTCAACTTAAAGAGGAAGCTGCTAGGATTAAGCTCGCTGGAAAGAACAATCACCCGAGCGATCTCGCATGCTCAAACTCAAGGAGGGGGGCGCCAACACCGGGTTCTTTCATCGGCACACATTTCATAGGCAACACAAAAATACCATTCTCACCTTGCGGCATAACGAGGAGGTCGTCACAGGCCAAGAGAACATTGCGAGAGTGGTTGACGCACACTATGCTAGCACCTTTGGATTGCCCCATCAGCGGACACATACGATTGACTTGGATCAGCTAAACCTCCCAACCAGGGACATGGCAAATTTGGAGACGCCTTTCTTGCCGGAAGAAGTGGAGAAGATCATCAAGTCCATGTCGTTGGACAAAGCATCGGGCCTCGATGGTTTCACGGGAAGGTTTTACGCCACTTGTTGGCAGATCATCAAGGTGGATTTCATGCGTGCTTTGGATCAGTTTTTCCGTGGAGATATGCGAGGCTTGGCGTCCATCAACCAGGCAGTGGTAACTCTTTTACCAAAGAAAGAGGGTGCAGTTGACCTTAAGGATTTCAGGCCAGACAGTCTAGTTCATGGGGCCATCAAGATCTTCGACAAAATACTGGCGACAAGGCTTGCGGACGAGCTGCCGTTCTTGGTGGGTAACCATCAAAGTGCCTTCGTGCGGGACCGTACTTTGCACGACAACTTCATGCTCGTTCAGTGCACGGGAAGGAGACTGCATGCGCTCAGAAACCCAACGGTCCTACTCAAACTTGATATATCCAAGGCCTTTGATACGGTGAAGTGGCCCTTCCTCCTGGAAGTAATGACATGGCTTGGTTTTGGGAGGAGATGGATCGAGTGGATTTGTTGACTGCTTGCCACCTCGACTACGAAGATTGCAGTGAATGATGTGCCAGGGGAGACGATTTACAATGCGTGTGGGCTAAGGCAAGGAGATCCGATTTCCCCCATGCTCTTCATCCTCTGCATGGAACCACTACAAGCCTTGTTTAGCAAAGCCACGGAACAGGGCATCTTTGCCCCTCTGGCTACAAATGGAGTGCACCAGCGGCTGTCCATGTTTGCCGACGACGTCATGCTGTTTTTCAAGCCCTTGGCTCAGGAAAATCGAGCTTGCAGAGAGATCCTGTCAATGTTTGGGGCTGCCTCCGGCCTGGTGGTGAATTTTGCTAAGATGCGGCATTACCCATCCGATGCTCAACAGATGAGTTGGAAGCAGTGTGCACATCCCTGGCCTGCACAAGTGCATCATTCCCATGCAAGTATCTAGGCCTACCGCTCTCAATCAGAAAGGCCACACCCGCGCAGTTCCAATACTTGGTGGAGAAGTTTGCTAACCGTCTGCCCAACTGGAAGGCCGCTACCCTACTGAAAAGCAGATGACTCATCCTCATTCTCTCCGTCCTATGCGCAATCCCCGTTCATGCCATGCTCGCCATGAATATATCTCCAGAGACCCTCACCGCCCTGACGAAGATTTGTCGAGGTTTCCTTTGGTGTGGAAAGATGGATGCGCGTGGTGGCAATTGCGCCGTGGCATGGGATTTGGTGTGCCGCACTAGGTGGGACGGAGGCCTCGGCATACCAAATTTGAGGTGGTTGAACACCGCGATGATGGCAAGATGGCCGTGGCTACAGCTTACTGATCATACAAGACCTTGGGCAGAATTCCAAATCGCAATCCCAGAGGAATCAAGAGCACTCTTTCGAGCTGCGGCCACAGCTACTGTGGGACATGGAAATGACACACTATTTTGGGAGGACAAGTGGATTGACGACTACAGAATCTAGGACCTAGCACCCATGCTCTACTCGAAGGTACCAAGACAAACGAGATCTTCACGAACGGTCGCAGAGGCACTCACAAATCACTCATGGGCGTTGGACATTGGGCCTGAGCTTAAGGCCGACATGCTCCGCCAGTTCCTGGGCTTATGGCAGCGAGTGGAGGACGTGGCCCTGCATGAGGATGCACAGGACAAGATACTCTGGGCGTGGGAGAAGGATGGCATGTTTTCGGCACGATCGGCATACGCGGCCAAGTTCGCGGGACTTGATGTTGCACCAATGGCGGAGTTCGCGTGGAAGTCACGGGCGCCCCTACAGCGTCGGTTCTTCGTTTGGCTGGCCGTGAGGAAAAAGTGTTGGACCTCTGACCGCCTCACTAGAAGGGGACTGCCTCACCAAAGCTCGTGTCCATTTTGCGACCAACATGAGCCATCACCCAAATCATGATCGGATGTGTCTTCGCTAGAGAGGTATGGAGCAAGGTGTGCCTGGCCTTGGAACGACCAGACCATGCTCCAACGGCGACGGAGTCACTTCCGGAGTGGTGCATCAGGCAGGAGGAAATTGGACAACACCGAAAGTTGGCTAAGACAATCTATATCTTGGTCCTATGGGAGCGGTGGATTCACTGAAATGCAGTGGTCTTCGATGGAGCGGCGCCATCCACACTCAAGGTGCTCAGGGCATCTCCAGCCGTTGGCCCCCCAGGAGGGCCAAAAAATCGCCCCCTGGGGGCGCACCGGCGCTAACGGCGCACTGGGGGCGTGATGCCCCAGTCGCGGTGCCCACGGTGTTTCAAAATTTTTGAAGACGGCACAAACACGGCGCAAACACGACATAAACATAGCAAACTTCGGCGAGTTCGTTCAAACATAAACCTCCTATTTTACAAAAAAAGAAAAGAAACCCGGCGGGCTAATCCCGCCGTCTCCCTCGCCGCCCGCCTCGCCGCCCGCCCAACGCGTCTACATGCCGAGGAGGCTGTAGAACCGCGTGTAGTCGCCGCCGCCGTCGTCGTCGTCGTCGTCGTTGTCGTCGTCGCTGTCGAGGATCACGACGCCGCGCTTCGTCCTCGCGCCAGCGCTTGGGCGGCGATTTCTCGAGGTTCGGCAACTCGCCGGACCGTCTCCTCGCGGAGGTAGTCGTCCGCGCCACCGTGATGGCGTCCTCGTCGGAGAAGCTGCGCGGGCTATCTCGCCGTACTCGCGGGAGGCGGGCTCCTTCTTAGGCTCGGCGAGGCGGGCTCCGGCTTTGGCTCGGCGAGACAAAGCGGCGGCGGGCTCCGGCTGACGGGCGCCGTCTGACGCCGGAGCTCGGTGCTTGTGCCACAGGCGTGTCTGGGCTCGGCTGACGGGCGAAGCGGCGAAGCGAGCAGCCGGACGAAAGGAGGACCCGCCGGTCTCCATGCGCCTCGGGGTCGAGGAACTTCCCGGGCGTGAGAAGGAGGGGGCTGGGTAGTCGAGGCGCGGCGTGTTACCGCCCTCGATGTACTCGAGGCGGCGTCGAGCGCGCCGCACGCCCCACCATCGACGCCGCCGGCGGAGTTTTACTGCCGGAGGGCACGACATTGTTGGTGGCCTCGCTGCTGGGCGTGACGGCGACGGAAGTAGGGCTCCATAGCGAGCCGTCGGGCGATCGCGGCGAATCCCTCGCCGCAGTGAGGCGGTCGACGATGCGAGCGATCTCGCGCGCCGCGCGCCGGAGGGTACGGAGGCACGGCACGCCGCCGCGCTGATCCTCCACGCCGGGCACCGCATATCCGGCGGGACGGGTACTCGGCCTCAGTCAGAGGCGAGCCTCGTCTTCATGGAGATGGCGGCGGCCGAAGCCGTTCGCCGCCCAGCCGTCGCTGGAAGCGTTCGCCATTGGAGGAGAGGAGAGGAGGAAGGAGCGATGCGGAGGAATGGCGGCGGCGGAGGAGTGTGGCGGCCGAAGCGCTGGCGCGCGCATATATATAAGCCGACGCGCCGCCACACGCTGCGTGGCACCGTGCGTCGGCGTGGCGGGCGAGGCGTGGGCGAGGGACGCGCGTCGTCCGGTTTCTTCTGCGCTACCGTGAGCATCAATGGCGCGGTGACCGTATGATAGCGGCAGCGGCTTTGGCATTGATTCGCCGCGGAAACGAGGCGATGAGGACGACGAAGGGACGAAGCAAACTAATCGCCGACGCGTCGGGCCCGCGGTTTCTTCGCAAAAAACTTCGCCGGCGCCCAGCGCCCCAGTAGCCGGGTTAATTTGGGTCCGTCGTATTATTTGCATTAGCCGTAAAATCGGGTTCTGAAGCGCGGTGGGCGTTTTTAATGTGAAAAAAAAGCCCGGGAGGCCTTCTTGGGGCAGGGTGGAGATGCCCTCAAGAGCATTGAATGCGAAGCCAGGGCATGGAAGCAGGCAGGATTACTAGGGGGGAAGTCGAGGCGTTTGTGCTAGGCCTTGCATTGTGGGAGAGTAGCGAGTAGTCGCTAAGCTGAGTAGTCGTGTGGGATGGCTGAGAGCTAACTGTAAATAACATTGTAATTTCATGTGTGGGCGGTTTCTACCCTTTCCTTCTATAATATATGATACGCACACTCGTGCGTATTCGAGAGAAAAAAAGTCAACTTAAGTTTAGCTACACCTGATTTCAGCGATGGGCGACCACTCAACTAATCTTCTTTATATACAAAATATAAAGAATTGACATGTAAAAGATCGTTCAGTTAGAAAATATAGCTCGAATGTTTCCGAGTCGGTGGACGGATAGAGACTAGAAGAAAAAAAAAATCAACCGTTAAGCAGCAGCGTACGTAGGCATGGCCGTAGGCGGCTAGCCATTCCTTAAGCGGCATACTAGGTAGGAGTACGTACAGCAGTACAGAACGGACGGGGTCTCTGTCGAACTTACAAGTATAGTACTTATCTCCACTCCAGTGTCAAACACTCAATTCTCGCTGCCATTTTGGGGCGGGGCCATGAATGGGCTGCAGGTCACGTGGGCAAAGTCAGCCGACATGGAGCCGAGCCGCTAGCTGGCCGCGGAAAGCGTGGGGATGCCACTCCGGATTGCTTCGGCGCTCCGCGATCGGCATGTGCCCATCTTCGCGCGTGCGTGCGTGCATGACCTTCCTCTGTCGCGGCCGATGCAGAAAACCAGCCGTTAAGCTGCCTGCGAGTAAACCTGAAACATTCAGCTGAACGGTCATAGGAGTACTAATTTTGCCAAGGAATGAACGGTCTTCGATCTAAGCACGTGGAGTTCGGGGACTCTACGTGTCTGGTTCCGCGAGGTTAATGGAGTATGACCATTCTACTGCCCACCTACGGCCAATAATAATTTGTACCGCACGTCCCAACTCGAGTCGACCAAAACGGAGGCAGGCGATCGAGTAAAAAACAAGTAAAAAGGTAAGCGAAGCCATCGAACGATCCCTGAAGCTGGAGGAGGCAGTGGAAGCTGTAAAGTGAAACCTGCTCGTCAAAGTGCGGAGCGGCACGCTGCTGCCGCATGATTTACCTGCGTGGCCGGCCCGGGCCCGTCGTCATGGCCCACGGCAGCTGCGGAGCAGAACACGCTTGGGCCCCGGAGAGACTGGCCCGTGGCCCTGCCCTCACGTTCCGCAGGGAGCCAAGCAATTTCGTGCCATCAGCTTCGCTGCTCGCTGGGCCCCGTTCCGTGTGCTTGTCCACATGTCAGGGTCGGTTATGATTCACCCACCGCCGGGTCGCGACGCTCCTGACTCCTTTCTCCTGACCGCACGGCCGCACGGCGCTGGGAGTTTGGTTCACCAAGAACTTTCAGCCCCAGCCTGACGGTACAGTCGGTACTAGCCTAGCACGGCTGCACATAAATTACAGGAGTCTCCGGAGTGCGTCGAAATGAAGACCAGAATTTACTGAGCCTAAATGCAACTTGAGGAGTTGGGGGAGTACTGCAGCCTACAGTGACTGCGAGACACAGCCATTGATCTCACGAGGTCAATCGTCTTAAATGCAGGTGTGAAGAAAAATACACCCCAATATGGGGTAGTGTATCTCTCCTGCGAATACTCCACAATTTGTCATGTCATTATCCAATAGCCCATCATAAGAATACAACAATTTCAATGGAGTCGCCTAATGGAAGGTGCCAGAATATTCAAAGTTACTCTCTAGTTGAAGCTTGTCCAAAACAGTAGTGTAGTCTCACAAGGGTGGATAACGCACTCGTCCAAACCCTGGACGCCTCTCACCGCCTTCCCTTCATGTTGCCGCCAGGGTGCATCGCCGCCAGGGGAAAGGAGGTCTGGTTCAAGGGCGGCTTGCTTGAGAAGTCTTGGAGGTCTTCGAGGGCTGCAACGGTCAAAGCTGGAGATGCGGGCTTGAGTTGATGTCTCCGTCACGCGGTGCTCGATGACGGTGTTGGTGAAGCCGGCGGTGTTCGGACGAATCCAATGCAGTGAGCTTTGACGGCGGCCCAACCTAGCTAGGCCACAGGAGAAAATGGCGTCGGTGCATGGGCCTGAGTGGAGGCGAATTCAATCTCGGATTCGGACTTGACGTACAACGGCGTGGGTAATTTGCCTCGGGTTTTCTTTTAGCGAGCCTTTGCATTTGGTTATGGACGGCATGGAGGCGCCGCTTTCTCTATTTAAGAATAATGGCTTCCCCGCCCTATCCCCGATCTGTTGGCGTACCTATCATAGGTGGAGGCCATATAGTTTTGTGCTTCCGGGGCCCGGTTGGTTTAGGTTTTCACTGCATCCGTCCGGTTTTCATGGTCTTTGGAGTTTTTACATGCCCTTATCGGCATTCTCTTCTCCGCAGTGATGATTTGCTTCGTAGATCACCGTCAACAGCATTTCATGGTCTGCATCGACGAATTCTTGGTCGCTGCTTCTACAAGCTCCCGGGTTTCAAAACGTTTGCTCTGCCAAGGCGAAGTCCTAGAAGCGGCGCCTCCATGCCACCATCGATGGATGCAGGAGGAAGAATACTTTGGCACCCACAAGACTTTGATGGTAATTTTATTTGTATGTTTGGGTGTGTTTGTAAGGTTATGTGAATCTTAATCTAGCCTTAAACCTTTTCACACAAAAAAATCACTCAATTCTATTCGTCTAAAGTTCGGTAAGCTTATAAAGGCTCACTAACATACATCAACACAACCGATGTCATAGGCATACAAGATTTCCACAATTTGGGGCACACAAAAAATAGGTATTCCTCGTGTCCATGCCTTCATGCCTCCAGGTTAATGCAGATGTTCATCCATTACGCCCAGATATAGAGGTTGGAGATGGAGAAAACATGGGATAGACAGCAGTGGGCAGTTATCGGTGGCCCGCAGACAACAAATATGTATAATACGCGTGTGCAAAATTTTATAATATTATACCTTCACATGTGGCTCAATAAGACAAATATGTCTTTTCTAATGGTCCGTTCTTTTTTGTTGGGCCAAAATTTTGTTTTCACTGTGCAGGCTACAACTCATAATATTTTTGAACGCAATTTTAGACGTCCATACTGAACACATATAAGTTTTCACCGATAAGAAATTTAGGTCCCCTCGCCTTCAGCTGCCATCTTGGCGCTGCAAGGTGGGGGGACCTCGGATCTCAAGACCTCTATATTCTTTGTCAACGTCCAGTGATCATCCTAGTCATGTGAGAATTAGTTTCCTCTTGTTCTTTTGGTGGTGCCAAGAGGTCGGAGAGTTTTCTGTCCTTGCAGATCCAATTGTTCGGATTTGATGAGTTTATGTTGTTGTGTCAAGCTTTTTTTGTTGGTTTGATTATTTGTAGAGGTGAAATCTTTCATCGGCACGATGATGAAGATATAGTGATTCGACGACCTTCACTTCTAGGGGATCATCCCCGGCCCTCATACATTCATCGATCAAGACTTCCCATCTTTTTAAATGGGCGACTCAAGGCGCTTTCAAAAACCATTATTGGTAATGTTTGTGCAGGTGAAAGAGTGACAACATCGTCGCTCCAGTCTAATTACAGACTCTTTACGGAAGTCTTTGGAGTATTTTTTCGAGCAGAGATTGATACCGCGAAGAAGGTATTTACAAGGTATTTCATTGTAATTCTTAGTCATAGAAGTTACTTTGTATTTTCTTGGATATTAGGTCCATATCAGTGTATTTGTAATTGTTATGACTATTAATAAAATTACATGTGTTTCTAAAAAAAGTTTTCACGAATTTTTTCAACTATTTTTTAAACTATATGTTTTTTGAATTTTTGTAAATACTAAGCTCTGTGGAGCTCCATTCCTCCGCACTTGTCATGTTGTTAATTTCGTTTCTGAAAACCCACTATTGAAAAATGTCACAATTATATATTTCAAAGACACTATTGACAATGCAGGAATTGATGTGATTTTATTTTTTTGCGAGGGGCAAGAATTGATTTTCGTGAGGTGATATATTCAAATCAAACCACACGTTTGAAAATATATTAATTGCAAAGCTCAAAAATCATTTGAATCACAGACAGTCACAACTCATCGGAGGAAATAAAAAGTTGTAAAAACAAACCCGTCCACTAAATGAATAGAGATTTACGGAGGGTGCTGCCTGCAAAACGAGAGAGCTCAATTACGCCACCGCAAGTGCGCAACTAGTAGTACTAGAGCGAAGCTGGCTGTGCAGGCTGCAAGCTAAACCCGATTCCCACACGCGAGGGAGGAAAAAGAGAGCAACCGGGAGAGCGCCACGCATCGCCATCGCCGCAATCCCAATTCCCACGCACGCCGACCAATCCCGCCCCTTAACCCAATCGGAAACGCCACCCAATCGAATCCGCCAGCAGCAGAGGCCGCGCTTTGCTTTGCTAGTCTGGCCGCGGTGGCTTGGACCGCGCCCCCGTCCCGCCGCCCAGGAGCACCGCAGAGCTCGCGGTGCCTTTAATGGCGCTGGAGTCTTCCCTCGCGGTCCGTAGGCCCGCCCCGAAGAGGATTTAACCCGCAGGCCCCTCGCTCCGTCCCGCCGCAGCGCACCGGCTCCTCCTGGTGTTGAGAGAGGCGAACATACGGCGTCGGAGATGAATGGCCGGGCTCGGAGGCCGGCGGCGGCGGCGCACGGCGCGAAGGCCGCCCCGAAGGGCGACAGGGTAAGGCCTCTTCAACCTCTCTGTTTCTTCTGCCAGCTCTGGCCCCGACATTTGTATTAGGATGATTTGAGTTAGAATTGCGCAACTTTTGCTCGTGGAATTGAGCGCCCAGGCGGTGACAATGTGCGTTTATTTCTTGGGTTTCCGTGAGGGGCTCTCGATTCCCAGGCTCCCTCGGTAGCCACCGCCCCGCATGATCGGAAAGCTTGCGACTTTGCCGTCTGTTCGGGGGGCTCGGTCGTTCGAACTCCGTGTTTGAATGTTTTTTTCCTTTTTCCTCTTCGGTTTCCGTGCGCCTTTCCGTGGTTGGTTAGCATCTGTATCCATCCGAAGTTGTTTAGCGTTTCAGGGCAGTGGTTGCCGTTAATCTATCGCGCCGTCCATGTCGTTTTTTGTCCGACGGACTATTAAATGCGGAAGAGTACAACGACGAGCACTGTAGTCTGATGATGTTCGTGCAATGCTGATGATCCATATGGGCTGGTTCGTCTCCACGGCATCGGTTGCTTTAGGGAGGAGCAGCTCGAATTGGATACCCTCTCGACCCAATTTCCCCTCTTTAATCCGCTTTGCTTTACCTTTAATCGGCCGGGGGCTACAGCCAGGAATCTGTCGCTTTGCTTTTGTTGGTAGTTTCTTTGACAGCTAGGTTGGTAGCTGAATTGAACGAGGCTCTTTTCTTTACCCTCTTTTCCCTGATGTCATTTTGCGACCATCCTCCAGATGATGATGCAGAAGGACCAGCGGAAGGCCATGCCGGCCAAGGGGCCGACCGCCGGCGCGGCGGCCAGAGGCGTGGCGAACAGAGTCCACTCGAGGCGGGAGCGGAAGCTCGCGCTGCAGCAGGATGTGCGTGAATTCCATCTTGATTTTCCTTGAATCGATGGGCTTCGATGCGTGTGCGCATTGCGTTGCTGACGGTGTTGGGAATCCTGCTTGCTAGGTGGACAAGCTGAAGAAGAAGCTGCGGCACGAGGAGAACGTCCACCGTGCTCTGGAGCGGGCCTTCACCAGGCCGCTCGGCGCGCTGCCCCGCCTGCCCCCCTACCTGCCGTCTCAGGTCAGTGCCCACCCGCATTCTGCTTCGGAGGCCATTGGGCAATTCGAATTCTGTTCTGGAGCAATTCGATTCTGAGCTGAATTGTGGCGCGCAGACGCTGGCTCTTCTCGCGGAGGTGGCCGTGCTGGAGGAGGAGGTGGTGCGGCTGGAGGAGCAGGTGGTCAATTTCCGGCAAGGCATCTACCAGGAGGCCATCATCTTCTCCTCCGCCAAGAACGCGCACCTCCCCGGCGGCGAGGGATGCGTGCCGGCGCAGCCCATGCCGTCGAGCCCAACCCCAAATGCGGAGCTCTCTCCAACTGTTCGTCCGTCGCCGAACGGCAAGCAGACGCAAACGCCAAGAAAGCCGATCCCCGCTCAGGCGAACCAGGACGAGCACTCAGGCGGCTCCGGGGCTGGAAAGGAGAACCTGTCGTGCAGTAACACCTCGACGGCCAGGAACTGCCGCGTGTCGCCGTCGCAGAAGGTCGCCGCCAAATCCAGGGCGCCGGCGGCAGCGGCGCCAGAGAAACGCAGGGCTGCTCCTCAGGTAAAAACCAGCGAATTACCTACAGTTTTACTGCGAGCAGCTGAATGAATGTTCCCCAAAATATTCTTCTCTGTCTCTGCGGGACGTTTGCTGAATTCGTGCTGCAAACTCTGCATTTTTTTCGACGACAGCAGGCGATCAGTACGGCGCCTGACCGCAAAAGGGCCGCAGACGCTGCCGGCAATGATTCGGAGAAGGCGGCGGCCCCGGACGGGTCGAGCGCGCCCAACAGGCTGTCGGAGGAGCTGCTGAGCTGCCTGCTGACCATCTTCTCGCAGATGGGCTCCTCGCCGGCTGCGGCCACCGGCGGCCAGGACGAGGAGCAGCAGCAGCCGGTGTCCCCGTCGGTGTCCGGGTCGTCGTCGTCGGAGGACGCGTACCCGCAGGACCCCTACGGCATCCTGGAGCTGGGCGGGCGGGACGTGGGCCCCTACAGGCGGCTGCGCGTGGTCGACGCGGCGTCCTTCGACCGCGACGCGCTGGCCGGCAACACGCTCCTCGCCCGGAGACTGAGGTGAGCTCGCTGTCACGGCCACCATCTTGATTTCAAGTTAGATTTTGCTGTCCGTTTGACTCGACGGCGTCGCCGATCTGGCGAATCTTGTGCAGGGCGTTGCTCCGGAAGCTGTCCGCGGTTGACCTGGAGGGGCTCTCGCATCAGCAGAAGCTGGCCTTCTGGATCAACGTCTACAACTCCTGCATGATGAATGTGAGCTCCGCTGGCACCCATGATCGCGTCCTCCTCCCTGAATTATTTCCGTCTCCAGTCTATCTTATAGGAGATGGCGTGAAATTTCGTCTTCGGGGGCAGTTGCGGCTGGCTCAATTATCAGCGTCGCTTTTTGTAGAACTACTGTTTGTATGCTGGGGCTTTTCTGGGAGGCTCATTCATAGCCAGTACTGTTCATAGCTACTGGTGGTGTGCCTGCCCGGCAGTACAGCCTGGGTGCTGTGGTAGTAGTAGTGGTGGTTCTGACGACGATGCATGCTTGCTTGCTTATTCTTTAGTAAGTTTGAAGTAGACTGGGATGGGAACGGGCGCATTGGGTGGCATGTTGGTTCGTTCGTGGTGATTATACTTTTGGTTTGAGTAAATAAATGGTTCCTGTCCCCTGCCCTAATCATCACCCGAAGTAGGCTCAAGTTACTTGCTGGATCTTGTGAGTTTTAATATGCTTACTTACTTGCGCTTGCCTGCCATGCACTGCAGGCATTCCTGGAGCAAGGGATACCTACCACGCCCCATGAGCTCGTGGCAATGATGCCAAAGGTACCACCCCTGCCCTGCCCTGCCCTACCTCCTCAATGCACCGGGAACGACCTACTCAAATCAGCCGTGCCTGCCTCCGCCTGCAGTAAGATTTTAAAGATGGTAGAGTCTGACGTGGGCGTTTTTTGGTTGCAGGCGACGGTAGATATGGGCGGGCGCACGCACAGCGCCATGTCCATCGAGCACTTCATCCTGCGCCTGCCCTACAGCGTCAAGCATGTATGTCGCCGTCGATAACGCCACCGTGGCGAACAGCCTTGGTAGTACTGTATCTAGTAGAATGAACTGTCCGTCGCTGAACGTATGACCCGTGACCGTCCAGCAGGTGAGCCCTGACGGCGAAGGAACGAAGGGTGGCGACGAGGCGGCGCGCGCTGGCGCCTTCGGACTGGAGTGGCCGGAGCCGCTCGTCACCTTCGCGCTCTCCTGCGGGAGCTGGTCCTCCCCCGCCGTAAGCTCCCTCAATCTCGATCTCGATCCCAACAGTGGCACGCAACAGTTCTTCTGTACTGTACTGGCGACGACGGTGGAGCTGATGATGGGGACGTGTTGTCTCGTCTGATGGTGGTGCAGGTGAGGGTGTACACGGCGGCGCGGGTGGAGGAGGAGCTGGAGGGCGCGAAGCGGGACTACCTGCAGGCGGCCGTGGGGGTGTCGGCGCCGGCGAGCCTCGCCATCCCCAAGCTGCTGCACTGGTACCTCCTGGACTTCGCCAAGGACGTGGAGTCGCTCATGGACTGGGTGTGCCTGCAGCTGCCGACCGAGCTGCAGCAGGGCGCCATGCGCACCGTGGCCGCCGCCGACGCGCGCCGCCGCATCCAGGTGCTGCCCTACGAGTTCCGGTTCAGGTACCTCCTCGCCGCGTGACGCGTGCAGCGGTGCGTCCTGTTTGTAACTAGCTTTGTACACAGGGTTGGGTTGAAATGAATAAAGGTTTATGGTTTGTGTTTTCCTACAATTTGTCATTTATTTCTGCCGGTGAAGAGGAGAAGAAATATATAGAGTATGAGAAAGTTTTTCTGTGCTCTGGTTGAGACAACCACCAAGGCACGACCGTAAATGCTCCGGCCTCATCCGTTAGGCTAGTCACAATGGGAGTAACTTAGCTAATAACATAGCGCACTTCGAGAAAATTCTGCTTATGTGGCAAATAATTAATGAGAGGTGGTAACATAGTATGTTACTGGTACAACATAGCGCTTTTCAAAACAAGATGAGTCTACGAGCTAATAAATATAGTCATCTACTCCCTCCGTCCCAAAATAAGTGTCTTGAGCTTAGTACAAATTTGTACTAGAGCTAGTATAAAGTTGAGACTCTTATTTTGAGACGGAGGAAGTATGATACTATTATTATGTTACTTTACATTATGAAGATATTAACTTAGACTAGTATCATATGCATGACACTAGTCTAAGTTACTCCCCACTATGACCAGCTATAGGGATTAAATTGACAGAGATTACGGTCCAACGCGTAGAAGCAAACGGACGAGCATCCGTCTTTTGTTCGCTTTCGACCTATTCCCGGTCCAAAAACAGCGCGCGGACGGGCGGAACGTGTGCCCTTGTCCTTACCTGGCCCGCCCGTCAGGGACATAACCCCCTTATCTCTCCCCCTGCCCCTCCCCCGCCTGTCCACCGTGGCCGCCGCCGCATCCAGGTCCTGCTCTACGAGTTCAGGTACCTCTTGGCCACGTGAGGCAGGCGGCGGTGGCGGGTTCATGTCGTGTTTGTAACTAGAGTTGTACACAAGGTTGGGTTGCGATGGATGAATAAAGGTTTGAGGTTTGTGTTTTGCTGCAATTTGGGCCTCTTTTTCGTGGTGAAGAGGAAAAGAAATATGTGTATAAGGATGTCTTCGAAGTCAACCCGTAAATTTGCCTCCCGCATCCGTTCATGGATGCGGAAGACCGCCATCCAACCGTAGCCGCATATATTTCAAACTCTTTTTCAACAAACCAGATGGAATTCGTGCAAACAAGGCCTGATTTCTTATAAACATGACGGGTTTCATACAAACACGACGGATTTTCAGTACATTTCGAACATCTTAGAACAACAAAAAAGACCCGACCCTAAATATATACTACGGCGGCGGCGCCCGACATCAAAGCCCGTGTCGTCCTCCATCCGCCGTCTTCTTGACCACCGGCGATAAGATAGATGAAGTGAAGGTGCGGTCTTTGGTGAGGAAGAGTAGAACACGGGAGACAGACCGGCCCACATGTGACACAAGGCACTGCTGTCGTGGTTCTAAGTCTGACAGTAGAGTGGGGGGTAGGTATGGAGAGGCAAGGTCCTAGCTATGGAGAGGTTGTAAACACAAGAGATGTACGAGTTCAGCCCTTCTCGGAGGAAGTAAAAGCCCTACGTCTCGGGCAGGAGGCGGTCGAGTAGATTATATGAGTATGGATTACAGGTGCGAACCCATACACTGTGGAGGGTGGCTTATATAGAGTGCGCCGGGACCCCGCCAACCCACGTAATGAAGGGTTTAAAGTACATTAAGTGCAGGGGCGTTCTTCGTAGCGCCCACATAAAGTGTCTTAACTACCATAAAGTCTACTTAATTACAGACCGTTGTAGTACAGAGTGCTTCTTGACCTTCTGGTGGTCGAGTGAGTCTTCATGGTCGAGTCCTTCAAGTCAGTCGAGTGGGTTCCTCGTAGGTCGACTGGAAGGTGATCTCTTCTTAGGGTGTCCTTGGGTAGGGTATTTAGATCGGTCTATGACCCTACCTAGGTATATGACTCCATCATTAGCCCCGAATGGATTGAGGCTTGAGTGAGGAAGGAGTTGGCGTTGTTTCCGATGGCTTTTGTGTGTTGGTCTGCTATTGTGTTGGACCAATAACCTCTTTGTCGATAGCTTAGCAACTTTTCTTTAGTCGACTCGATCCATTTTTTTTCGTCGAGTGATCTTTTGGACTTTGACAATTTCCGGCGACGGATCGCGAAATCCCGCGTCGACAGACCGATCTGCCGTTCGCGGATTCTGCGGGATATGAAATTTGGGGAAGCCGCGAAGCGGGTGGACCGCACTTTCGGATGGGATAGGGCATAGGTGCCTCGATTCTCGCGCCGCCTTTTTACGCCACGTGATCGCGTCCGCCGATTTGTTTCGGGATGTGATTAGATCGGCCGGGCCCACTGTCATCCACTCGGAAGGATCTTATAAATGATGCCCGGCGAGGGTTTTTGAACAGTGCCTCTGCATTCCTCTCGCTCTCCTCGTCTCCGCCTAACGCGCCCGCTCTCGCCTCCGCGACAACCTCTCCTCGCGCGTCTCGGCAGCCATGGTGAAGGAGAAGGCGGCCGTATTTGGAACGCGCGAAGAAGGCGTCGGCGACGGAGAAGGCGAAGGGGAGAACCACCAGTCGTGGCGGGTCTTCGTCTAGATCTCGTCTGCCGAACGGCTGGGTCCAGGGAGATTGGATCCGGTCGACCATCACGGAGAAGGATCTCCTCGACATGGCCAACGACGGTCTGATCCCCCACGGAGCCGCAAGGCTTCCGGGGAAAGAGTGGCAGCCCCAGCCGGAAGAGGGTGAGTGCGTGCTTCTGGCTACCCACGTCGACCGCGGATTTTCTTTGCCACCGAGTGTTTTCTTTCGTGGTTTCTTGAACTTCTTTGGAGCGCAACCCCACCACTACACCCCGAATTCTAGCACCTATCTTGCCGCGTTTGTGTCTGTTGGGGAACGCAGTAATTTCAAAAAAAATCCTACGCACACGCAAGATCATGTTGATGATATAGCAACGAGGGGAGAGTGTTGTCTACGTACCCTCGTAGACCGAAGCGGAAGCGTTGACACAACGTAGAGGAAGTAGTCGTACGTCCTCCCGGTCCGACCGATCCAAGCACCGTTACTCCGGCACCTCCGAGTTCTTGACACACGTACAGCTCGATCACGCACCCTCGATCTCCGATCCAGCAGAGGCGCCGAGGGGAGTTCGTCACCTGACGGCGTGGTAGGACGATCTTGATGTTCTCTGTTGCGAGGCTTCGCCTAAGCACCGCTACAATATGACCGAGGTGTAATATCGTGGAGGGGGCACTGCACACGGCTAAGGCGATCAATGATCAACTTGTGTGTCTAGGGTGCCCCCCCGCCCCCGTATATAAAGGAGGGAGGGAGGAGGAGGCCGGCCTAGGGAGGAGGCACGCCATAGGGGAGTCCTACTCCCACCGGGAGTAGGATTCCCCCTTTCCTAGTCCAACTAGGGATCCTTCCATGTAGTAGGAGTAGGAGACTAGGAAGGGAAGAGAGAAGGAAGGAAGGAGGGGTGCGGCCCTCCCCTAGTCAATTCGGACTAGGCCTTGGGGCGCGCAGCCTGCCCTAGGCAGCCCTCTCTCTTTCCTGCAGGCCCAATAAGGCCCAATACTTCTCCCGGCGAATTCCGTAACTCTCCGGTACTCGATAAATACCGAATGACTCGGAACCTTTCCGAACTCGAATATAGTCGTCCAATATATCGATCTTTACGTCTCGACCATTTCGAGACTCCTCGTCATGTCCCCGATCTCATCCGGGACTCGAACTCCTTCGGTACATCAAAACTCATAAACTTATAATAAAGCGTCATCGAAACCTTAAGCGTGCGGACCCTACGGTTCGAGAACAATGTAGACATGACCGAGACACGTCTCCGGTCAATAACCAATAGCGGGACCTGGATGCCCATATTGGTTCCTACATATTCTCGAAGATCTTTATCGGTCGGACCGCATAACAACATCGTTGTTCCTTTGTCATCGATATGTTACTTGCCGAGATTTGATCATCGGTATCAATACCTAGTTCAATCTCGTTCTTGGCAAGTCTCTTTACTCGTTCGTAATACATCATCTCATAGCTAACTCATTAGTTACATGCTTGCAAGGCTTAGGTGATGAGTATTACCGAGAGGGCCCAGAGATACCTCTCCGACAATCGGAGTGACAAATCCTAATCTTGAATTATGCCAACCCAACATGTACCTTCGGAAACACAGAGAGCACCTTTATAATCACCCGATTCGTTGACGCGTTTGGTAGCACACAAAGTGTTCTTCCGTAAGCGGAGTTGCACAATCTCATAGTTGCAGGAACTTTGTATAAGTCATGAAGAAAGCAATAGCAATATACTAAACAATCAAGTGCTAGGCTAACAGACTGGGTCATGTCAATCACATCATTCTCCTAATGATGTGATCTCGTTAATCAAATGACAACTCTTTTGTCCATGGCTAGGAAACATAACCATCTCTGATAAACGAGCTAGTCAAGTAGAGGCATACTAGTGACACTATGTTTGTCTATGTATTCACACATGTATTATGTTTCCGGTTAATACAATTCTAGCATGAATAATAAACATTTATCATGAAATAAGGAAATAAATAATAACTTTATTATTGCCTCTAGGGCATATTTCCTTCAGTCTCCCACTTGCACTAGAGTCAATAATCTAGTTCACATCGCTATGTGATTTAACACCAATAATCATATATGTATATGATTAACACCCATAGTTCACATCATCATGTGACCAACATCCAAAGGGTTTACTAGAGTCAATAATCTAGTTCACATCGCTATGTGATTAACACCCAAAGAGTACTAAGGTGTGATCATGTTTTGCTCGTGAGAGAAGCTTAGTCAACGGGTCTGTCACATTCAGATCCGTATGTATTTTGCAAATATTTTATGTCCACAATGCTCTGCATGGAGCTACTCTAGCTAATTGCTCCCACTTTCAATATGTATCCAGGTTGAGACTTTAGAGTCATCTAGATCAGTGTAAAAGTTTGCACTGATGTAACTTTTTTACAACAAACTCTTTTATCACCTCCATAATCGAGAAACATCTCCTTAGTCCTTACTAAGGATATTTTTGACCAATGTCCAGTGATCTACTCCTAGATCACTATTGTACTCCCTTGCCAAATTCAGAGCAAGGTGTACAATAGGTCTGGTACATAGCATAGCATACTTTATAGAACCTATGACTGAGGCATAGGGAATGACTTTTCATTCTCTTTCTATTTTCTGCTGTGGTCGGGATTTGAGTCTTACTTAATTTCATACCTTTGCAACACAGGTAAGAACCCTTTCTTTGACTGTTCCATTTTGAACTATTTCAAAATCTTGCCAAAGTATGTACTCATTGAAAATCTTATCAAGCGTCTTGATCTATCTCAATAGATCTTGATGCTCAATATGTAAGTAGCTTTTACTGAGGTCTTTTATTTTTAAAGAACTCCTATAAAACACTCCTTTATGCTTGGCAGAAAAATTCTACATCATTTCTGATCAACAATATGTCACTCACATATACTAATCGAGAAAGGCTGTAGTGCTCCCACTCACTTTATTGTAAATACTGGGCTTCATCGTAAGTCCATATAAAACTATATGCTTTGATCAACTTATCAAAGCGTATATTCCAACTCGAGATGCTTGCACCAGTCCATAGTTGGATCGCTGGAGCTTGCACATTTTGTTAGCACCTTTAGGATTGACAAAACCTTCTGGTTGCATCATATACAACTCTTCTTTAATAAATCCATTAAGGAATGCAGTTTTGACATTCATTTGCCAGATTTCATAAAATGTGGCAATTGCTAACATGATTCAGACAGACTTAAGCATCGATACGAGTGAGAAAATCTCATCATATTCAACACCTTGAACTTGTTGAAAACCTTTCGCAACAAGTCGAGCTTGGTAGATAGTAATACTACTATCAGTGTCCGTCTTCCTCTTGAAGATCCATTTATTTAACATGGCTTGCTGATCATCGAGCAAGTCAATCAAAGTCCATACTTTGTTCTCATACATGGATCATATCTCAGATTTTATGGCCTCGAGCCATTTCGCGGAATCTGGGCTCATCATCGCTTCCTCATAGTTCGTAGGTTCATCATGGTCTAGTAACTTGACTTCCGAACATGATTACTACACCATTCAGTGCGGATCTTACTCTGGAAGTCCTACGAGGTTACGTAGTAACTTGATCGAAGTTTCATAATCAATATCATTAGCTTCCTCACTAATTGGTGTATTTGTCACAGAACTGATTTACGTGATGAACTACTTTCAACAAGGGAGCAGTACATTACCTCATCAAGTTCTACTTTCCTCCCACTCACTTCTTTCGAGAGAAACTCCTTCTCTAGAAAGGATCCATTTTTAGCAATGAAAATCTTGCCTTCGGATCTGTGATAGAAGGTGTACCCAACAGTTTCCTTTGGGTATTCTATGAAGACGCACTTCTCCGATTTGGGTTTGAGCTTATCGGGATGAAATTTTTTTCACATAAGCATCGTAGCCCCAAACTTTAAGAAACGACAGCTTAGGTTTACTGCTAAACCATAGTTCATATGGTGTCGTCTCAACGGATTTTAGATGGTGCCCTATTTCAAGTGAATGCAGCTGTCTCTAATGCATAACCCCAAAACGATAGTGGTAAACCGGTAAGAGACATCATAGACCGCATCATATCTTATAAAATACGATTACGATGTTCGGACACACCATAATGTTGTAGTGTTCCAGGTGGCGTGAACTGTGAAACTATTCCACATTTGTTTTATATGAAGGCCAAACTCGTAACTCAAATATTCTCCTCCACGATCAGATCGCAGAAACTTTATTTTCTTGTTACGATAATTTTTCCACTTCACTCTGAAATTCGTTGAACCTTTCAACTATTTCAGACTTATGTTTCATCAAGTAGATATACCCATATCTGCTTAAATCATCTGTGAAGGTCAGAAAATAACGATACTCGCCACGAGCCTTAATACTCATTGGTCTGCATACATCAGTATGTATTATTTCCAACAAGTTTGTTGCTCGTTCCATTGTTCCGAAGAACGGAGTTTTAGTCATCTTGCTCAAAAGGCACGGTTCGCAAGCATCAAATGATTCATAACCAAGTGATTCCGAAAATCCATCTTTATGGAGTTTCTTCATGCGCTTTACACCGATATGACCCAAACGGTAGTGCCACAAATAAGTTGCACTATCATTATTAACTTTGCATCTTTTGGCATCAATATTACGAATATGTGTATCACTACGATCGAGATCCAACAAACTATTTTCATTGGGTGTATGACCATTGAAGGTTTTATTCATGTAAGCAGAACAACAATTATTCTCTCGACTTTAAATGAATAACCGTATTGCAATAAACATGATCAAATCATATTCATGCTCAGCATAAACGCTAAATAACATTTATTTAGGTTTTAACACTAATCCCGAAAGTATAGGGAGTGTGCGATGATGATCATATCAATCTTGGAACTACTTCCAACACTCATCGTCACTTTCCTTCAACTAGTCTCTGTTTATACGTAACTCCTGTTTCAAGTTACTAATCTTAGCAACCGAACAAGTATCAAATACTCGGGGCTACTATAAACACTAGTAAGGCACACATCAATAATTTGTATATCAAATATACCCTTGTTCACTTTGCCATCCTTCTTATCCACCAAATATTGAGGGCATTTCCGCTTCGGTGACCATTTCTTTGCGGTGTAAACACTCGGTTTCAGGCTATAGTCCAGCTTTGGGCTTCTTCGCAGGAGTGACAACTTGCTTGTCTTTCCACTTGAAGTTCCCTTTCTTTCCCTTTGCCCTTCTCTTGAAACTAGTGGTCTTGTCAATCATCAACACTTGATGGTCTTTTATTGATTTCTACCTTCGTTGATTTCAACATCACGAAGAGCTCGAGAATCGTTTTCGTCATCCCTTGCATACTATAGTTCATCACGAAGTTCTAGTAACTTAGTGATGGTGACTAGAGAATTCTCATCAATCACTATCTTATCTGGAAGATTAACTCCCACTTGATTCAAGCGATTGAAGTACCTGGACAATCTGAGCACATGCTCACTAGTTGAGCGATTCTCCTCCATCTTTTAGCTATAGAACTTGTTGGAGACTTCATATCTCTCAACTCGGTATTTGCTTGAAATATTAACTTCAACTCTGAAACATATTATATGGTCCATGACGTTCAAAACGTCTTTGAAGTCCCGATTCTAAGCCATTTAAGCATGGTGCACTAAACTATCAAGTAGTCATCATATTGAGCTAGCCAAAGCGTTCATAACGTGCGCATCCGCTCTGCAATAGGTCTGCCACCTAGCGGTGCATCAAGGACATAATTCTTACGTGCAGCAATGAGGATAAACCTCGATCACGGATCAAATCCGCATCATTGCTACTAACATTTTTCAACACAATTTTCTCTAGGAACATATCAAAATAAACATATGAAAGCAACAACGCAAGCTATTGATCTTACAACATAATTTGCAAAATACTACTAGGACTAAGTTCATGATAAATTAAAGTTCAATTAATCATATTACTTAAGAACTCCAACTTAGACAGACATCTCTCTAGTCATCTAAGTGATTACGTGATCCAAATCAACTAAACCATGACCGATCATCACGTGAGATGGAGTAGTTTTCAATGGTGAACATCACTATGTTGATCATATCTACTATATGATTCACGCTCGACCTTTCGGTCTCCGTGTTCCGAGGCCATATCTGCATATGCTAGGCTCGTCAAGTATAACCTGAGTATTCCGCGTGTGCAAAACTGGCTTGCACCCGTTGTAGATGGACGTAGAGCTTATCACACCCGATCATCACGTAGTGTCTCGGCACGACGAACTTTGGCAACGGTGCATACTCAGGGAGAACACTTCTTGATAATTTTAGTGAGAGATCATCTTAAAATGCTACCGTCAATCAAAGCAAGATAAGATGCATAAAGGATAAACATCACATGCAATTAATATAAGTGATATGATATGGCCATCATCATCTTGTGCTTGTGATCTCCATCTTCGAAGCACCATCATGACCACCATCATCACCGGCGCGACACCTTGATCTCCATCATATCATCGTTGTCGTTTACGCCATCTATTGCTTCTACGACTATCGCTACCGCTTAGTGATAAAGTAAAGCAATTCTGAAGCGTTGCATTTCATACAATAAAGCGACAACCATATGGCTCCAGCCGATTGCCGATAACCGGTTACAAAACATGATCATCTCATACAATAAAATATAGCATCACGTCTTGACCATATCACATCACAACATGCCCTGCAAAAACAAGTTAGGCGTCCTCTACTTTGTTGTTGCAAATTTTACGTGGCTGCTACGGGCTTAGCAAGAACCGTTCTTACCTACGCATCAAAACCACAGCGATAGTTTGTCAAATAGACTCGTTTTAACCTTCACAAGGACGGGCGTAGCCACACTCAGTTCAACTAAAGTGAGAGAGACAGACACCCGCCAGCCACCTTTAAGCACGAGTGCTCGTAGCAGTGAAACCGGTCTCGCGTAAGCGTCTGGCGTAATGTCGGTCCGGCCGCTTCATCTCACAATACCGCTGAACCAAAGTATGACATGCTGGTAGGCAGTATGACTTATATCGTCCACAACTCACTTGTGTTCTACTCGTGCATATAACATCAACGCATAAAACCTAGGCTCGGATGCCACTGTTGGGGAACGTAGTAATTTCAAAAAATTTCCTACGCACACGCAAGATCATGGTGATGATATAGCAACGAGGGGAGAGTGTTGTCTACGTACCCTCGTAGACCGAAGCGGAAGCGTTGACACAACGTAGAGGAAGTAGTCGTACGTCCTCCCGGTCCGACCGATCCAAGCACTGTTACTCCGGCACCTCCGAGTTCTTGACACGCGTACAGCTCGATGATGCACCCTCGATCTTCGATCCAGCAGAGGCGCCGAGGGGGAGTTCCGTCAGCACGACGGCGTGGTGACGATCTTGATGTTCTCCTGTTGCAGGGCTTCACCTAAGCACCACTACAATATGACTGAGGTGTAATATCGTGGAGGGGGGCACCGCACACGGCTAAGGAACGATCAATGATCAACTTGTGTGTCTAGGGTGCCCCCCCGCCCCCGTATATAAAGGAGGGAGGGAGGAGGAGGCCGGCCTAGGGAGGAGGCGCGCCATAGGGGAGTCCTACTCCCACCGGGAGTAGGATTCCCCCTTTCCTAGTCCAACTAGGGATCCTTCCATGTAGTAGGAGTAGGAGACTAGGAAGGGAAGAGAGAAGGGAAGGAAGGAGGGGTGCGGCCCTCCCCTAGTCAATTCGGACTGGGCCTTGGGGCGCGCAGCCTGCCCTAGGCAGCC
Organism: Aegilops speltoides; assembly: GCA_021437245.1. Classification (NCBI taxonomy): domain Eukaryota; kingdom Viridiplantae; phylum Streptophyta; class Magnoliopsida; order Poales; family Poaceae; genus Aegilops; species Aegilops speltoides. Next base: position 333,013,656 of record CM038145.1, read on the forward strand.
CTCTCTCTTTCCTGAGGCCCAATAAGGCCCAATACTTCTCCCCGCGAATTCCGTAACTCTCGGTACTCCGATAAATACCCGAATGACTCGAAACCTTTCCGAACTCCGAATATAGTCGTCCAATATATCGATCTTTACGTCTCAACCATTTCGAGACTCCTCGTCATGTCCACGATCTCATCCGGGACTCCAACTCTTTCGGTACATCAAAACTCATAAACTCATAATATAACTGTCATCGAAACCTTAAGCGTGCGGACCCTACGGTTCGAGAACAATGTAGACATGACCGAAACACGTCTCCGGTCAATAACCAATAGCGGGACCTGGATGCCCATATTGGTTCCTACATATTCTACGAAGATCTTTATCGGTCGGACCGCATAACAACATCGTTGTTCCTTTGTCATCGGTATGTTACTTGCCGAGATTTGATCGTCGGTATCCAATACCTAGTTCAATCTCGTTACGGCAAGTCTCTTTACTCGTTCCGTAATACATCATCTCATAACTAACTCATTAGTTACATGCTTGCAAGGCTTAGGTGATGAGTATTACCGAGAGGGCCCAGAGATACCTCTCCGACAATCGGAGTGACAAATCCTAGTCTCAATTATGCCAACCCAACATGTACCTTGGAAACACCTGAGAGCACCTCTATAATCACCCGATTCGTTGTGACGTTTGGTAGCACACAAAGTGTTCTTCCGTAAACAGGAGTTGCACAATCTCATAGTTGCGAGGAACTTTGTATAAGTCATGAAGAAAGCAATAGCAGTATACTAAGCGATCAAGTGCTAGGCTAACAGATGGGTCATGTCAATCACATCATTCTCCTAATGATGTGATCCCGTTAATCAAATGACAACTCTTTTGTCCATGGCTAGGAAACATAACCATCTCGATAAACGAGCTAGTCAAGTAGAGGCATACTAGTGACACTATGTTTGTCTATGTATTCACACATGTATTATGTTTCCGGTTAATACAATTCTAGCATGAATAATAAACATTTATCATGAAATAAGGAAATAAATAATAACTTTATTATTGCCTCTAGGGCATATTTCCTTCAGTCTCCCACTTGCACTAGAGTCAATAATCTAGTTCACATCGCTACGTGATTTAACACCAATAATCATATATGTATATGATTAACACCCATAGTTCACATCATCATGTGACCAACATCCAAAGGGTTTACTAGAGTCAATAATCTAGTTCACATCGCTATGTGATTAACACCCAAAGAGTACTAAGGTGTGATCATGTTTTGCTCGTGAGAGAAGCTTAGTCAACGGGTCTGTCACATTCAGATCTGTATGTATTTTGCAAATATTTTATGTCCACAATGCTCTGCATGGAGCTACTCTAGCTAATTGCTCCCACTTTCAATATGTATCCAGGTTGAGACTTTAGAGTCATCTAGATCAGTGTAAAAGTTTGCACTGATGTAACTTTTTTACAACAAACTCTTTTATCACCTCCATAATCGAGAAACATCTCCTTAGTCCTTACTAAGGATATTTTTGACCAATGTCGATGATCTACTCCTAGATCACTATTGTACTCCTTGCCAAATTCAGAGCAAGGTGTACAATAGGTGCAGTACATAGCATAGCATACTTTATAGAACCTATGGTGAGGCATAGGGAATGACTTTTCATTCTCTTTCTATTTTCTCTTTGTGGTCGGGATTTGAGTCTTACTTAATTTCATACCTTTGCAACACAGGTAAGAACCCTTTCTTTGACTGTTCCATTTTGAACTATTTCAAAATCTTGCCAAAGTATGTACTCATTGAAAATCTTATCAAGCGTCTTGATCTATCTCAATAGATCTTGATGCTCAATATGTAAGTAGCTTTTACTGAGGTCTTTTATTTTTAAAGAACTCCTATAAAACACTCCTTTATGCTTGGCAGAAAAATTCTACATCATTTCTGATCAACAATATGTCACTCACATATACTAATCAGAAAGGCTGTAGTGCTCCCACTCACTTTATTGTAAATACAGGCTTCATCGTAAGTCCATATAAAACTATATGCTTTGATCAACTTATCAAAGCGTATATTCCAACTCCGAGATGCTTGCACCGGTCCATAGATGGATCATTTGGAGCTTGCACATTTTGTTAGCACCTTTAGGATTGACAAAACCTTCGGTTGCATCATATACAACTCTTCTTTAATAAATCCATTAAGGAATGCAGTTTTGACATTCATTTGCCGATTTCATAAAATGTGGCAATTGCTAACATGATTCAGCCAGACTTAAGCATCGTCTGAGTGAGAAAATCTCATCATATTCAACACCTTGAATTTGTTGAAAACCTTCGCAACAAGTCGAGCTTGGTAGATAGTAATACTACTATCGTTGTCCGTCTTCCTCTTGAAGATCCATTTATTTAACATGGCTTGCGATCATCGAGCAAGTCAATCAAAGTCCATACTTTGTTCTCATATATGGATCATATCTCGATTTTATGGCCTCGAGCCATTTCATGAATCTGGGCTCATCATCGCTTCCTCATAGTTCGTAGGTTCATCATGGTCTAGTAACATGACTTCGAACATGATTACTACACCATTCAGTGCGGATCTTACTCTGGAAGTCCTACGAGGTTCTGTAGTAACTTGATCGAAGTTTCATAATCAATATCATTAGCTTCCTCACTAATTGGTGTATTTGTCACATGAACTGATTTACGTGATGAACTACTTTCCAACAAGGAACAGTGCGATTACCTCATCAAGTTCTACTTTCCTCCCACTCACTTCTTTCGAGAGAAACTCCTTCTCTAGAAAGGATCCATTTTTAGCAATGAAAATCTTGCCTTCGGATCTGTGATAGAAGGTGTACCCAACAGTTTCCTTTGGGTATTCTATGAAGACGCACTTCTCCGATTTGGGTTTGAGCTTATCAGGATGAATTTTTTTCCACATAAGCATCGTAGCCCCAAACTTTAAGAAACGACAGCTTAGGTTTACTGCTAAACCATAGTTCATATGGTGTCGTCTCAACGGATTTAGATGGTGCCCTATTTCAAGTGAATGCAGCTGTCTCTAATGCATAACCCCAAAACGATAGTGGTAAACCGGTAAGAGACATCATAGACCGCATCATATCTTATAAAATACGATTACAACGTTCGGACACACCATAATGTTGTAGTGTTCCAGGTGGCGTGAACTGTGAAACTATTCCACATTTGTTTTATATGAAGGCCAAACTCGTAACTCAAATATTCTCCTCCACGATCAGATCGCGAAACTTTATTTTCTTGTTACGATAATTTTCCACTTCACTCTGAAATTCTTTGAACCTTTCAACTATTTCAGACTTATGTTTCATCAAGTAGATATACCCATATCGCTTAAATCATCTGTGAAGGTCGAAAATAACGATACTCGCCACGAGCCTTAATACTCATTGGTCTCGCATACATCAAGATGTATTATTTCCAACAAGTTTGTTGCTCGTTCCATTGTTCAAGAACGGAGTTTTAGTCATCTTGCCCAAAAGGCACGGTTCGCAAGCATCAAATGATTCATAACCAAGTGATTCCGAAAATCCATCTTTATGGAGTTTCTTCATGCGCTTTACACCGATATGACCCAAGCAGCGATTGCCACAAATAAGTTGCACTATCATTATTAACTTTGCATCTTTTGGCATCAATATTACGAATATGTGTATCACTACGATCGAGATCCAACAAACTATTTTCATTGGGTGTATGACCATTGAAGGTTTTATTCATGTAAACAGAACAACAATTATTCTCTGACTTTAAATGAATAACCGTATTGCAATAAACATGATCAAATCATATTCATGCTCAACGCAAACGCTAAATAACATTTATTTAGGTTTTAACACTAATCCCAAAAGTATAGGGAGTGTGCGATGATGATCATATCAATCTTGGAACTACTTCCAACACTCATCGTCATTTTCCCTTCAACTAGTCTCTGTTTATTCTGTAACTCCTGTTTCAAGTTACTAATCTTAGCAACCGAACAAGTATCAAATACTCAGGGGCTACTATAAACACTAGTAAGGCACACATCAATAATTTGTATATCAAATATACCCTTGTTCACTTTGCCATCCTTCTTATCCACCAAATATTCAGGGCATTTCCGCTTCGGTGACCATTTCCTTTGCAAAGTGTAAACACTCGGTTTCAGCTACTGATCCAGCTTTGGGCTTCTTCGCAGGAGTGACAACTTGCTTGTCTTTCCACTTGAAGTTCCTTTCTTTCCTTTGCCCTTCTCTTGAAACTAGTGGTCTTGTCAATCATCAACAATTGATGGTCTTTTATTGATTTCTACCTTCGTTGATTTCAACATCACGAAGAGCTCGGGAATCGTTTTCGTCATCCCTTGCATACTATAGTTCATCACGAAGTTCTAGTAACTTAGTGATGGTGACTAGAGAATTCTATCAATCACTATCTTATCTGGAAGATTAACTCCCACTTGATTCAAGCGATTGAAGTACCCAGACAATCTGAGCACATGCTCACTAGTTGAGCGATTCTCCTCCATCTTTTAGCTATAGAACTTGTTGGAGACTTCATATCTCTCAACTCGGGTATTTGCTTGAAATATTAACTTCAACTCCTGGAACATATTATATGGTCCATGACGTTCAAAACGTCTTTGAAGTCCCGATTCTAAGCCATTTAAGCATGGTGCACTAAACTATCAAGTAGTCATCATATTGAGCTAGCCAAACGTTCATAACGTTTGCATCTGCTCCTGCAATAGGTCTGCCACCTAGCGGTGCATCAAGGACATAATTCTTCTGTGCAGCAATGAGGATAAACCTCAGATCACGGATCAAATCTGCATCATTGCTACTAACATTTTTCAACACAATTTTCTCTAGGAACATATCAAAATAAACATATCTGTAGGATCGAAAGTATGTCTAGAGGGGGGGTGATTAGACTACTTGACAATATAAAAATTCAGCCTTTTGATAAAGACAAGTTTTTGGCAAGTTCACAATTATGATCAAGTCAAGTATCACCCTACACATGCAATTCTAGAGTATAGGCAGCGGAAAGTAAATTGCACATGTAGTAAAGAGAGGTGGAGACGATCAAACGCAGTTTGGAGACACGGAGATTTTTCTCGTGGTTCCGATAGGTGGTGCTATCGTCAATCCACGTTGATGGAGACTTCAACCCATGGAGGGTAACGGCTGCGAGAGTCCACGGAGGGCTCCACCCACGAAGGGTCCACGAAGAAGCAACCTTGTCTATGCAATCATGGCCTACGCCCACGGAGGGCTAGCCTTACTCGGGGTAGATCTTCACGAAGTAGGCGATCTCCTTGCCCTTACAAACTTCTTGGTTCAACTCCACATCTTGACGGAGGCTCCCAAGCGACACCTAACCAATCTAGGAGGCACCACCCTCCAAAAGGTAATAGATGGTGTTGATGATGATGAACTCCTTGCTCTTGTGCTTGAAATGATAATCTCCCCAACACTCAACTCTCCTCACTGATTTGGCTGTGGTGGAAGAAAGGATTGAGTGGAAAGCAACTTGGGAAGGCTAGAGATCAAGTTTCATATGGTGGGAGTGGAGCAACTTGATCTCAACACAAGGGTAGGTAGTTCTCTTCTCGTAAATGTAAGGTAGGAGTGGTAGTTCTTTCGATGGCTCTCTCCACGAGTGAAGAGGGGTGGAGGGTATTTATAGCCTCCACACAAAATCCAACCGTTACACACATTTGACCAATCTCGGTCGGACCGAAGTTGACAACTCGGTGAGACCGAAAGTTCAAATCATGTGAGCGTTGGGATTTTCAGTGGGACCGAAAATACAAACTCGGTGAGTCCGATTCGTGTAAAGACTAGGGCTTGCCAATCTCGGTGGGACCGACTTCATCATCTCGGTGACACCGATTTGATGATGAAGGTTCTGAAGCTTGGCAACACAAGTTTCGTGAGACCGAGTTCGAATCGGAAAATCCGAGATTTCTAGGGTTTGGCTATATGGTGAGGTGGTTCATCTCGGTGTTCTTGAGTTTAGGAAATCGGTGGGACCGAGATTACTTATGAGTGTATTATGGAAGTGAGAGTTGCTGATAGTTTAGGAGATGTATCACTAAGCACTTTGAGCAACCAGATCATTATCATAACCTCATCCCTTTTAATAGTATTGGCTTTCCTATAGACTCAATGTGATCTTGGATCACTAAACCAAAAATGGAGTCTTGAGCTTTTGCCAATGCTTGCCTTAGCATTTTGAGGGTCCACTTTTTCAGTCCTTGCCTTACCCATATCACTGAACTTTCGAAATGATTCTCAAGAAACTATTAGTTCAATGATATATATGTTGTTATTAATTACCAAAACCACCCGGGATTAGTTGCACTTTCAGTTTCCCCTTTTGGTAATTGATGACAACATATAGATCAAAGCTTCGACAAAGGATATAATCAATGAATAATATAATTATCGCTTTGAGAAGTATGTGATAAGCAAGAGCTCCCCCTAAATTTGTGCATTATTTAAGATTTGTGTTTGAATGCAAATGCACAATCGATTAGGATCATGGGTCACTCTTCCATGCCACATACATCTTGGTGGAGCGCACAAAATGATAAGAATGAATAGCATGCACCCAATCACCAAGACATGAGTAAATGGTCATACAAGATATGAATAGCATATGATAAGCATTAAGCACACATTAAGATATAGTACGACCAAGCACTCATTAAGGCATAGTGAAACGTAGTATCAAACACAGAATGTCTCGAAAAACCAAAAGTATCTCAAAAGACCACAAATGAGCGAAAGAGCAAAAGCGCAAAGACAAAGGCTCTCTCTCTCGAAGTCCTATGATCTATACAATTTCTCCCCTTTGGCAACAAGTTACCAAAAGTTCAAAAGGCATAGAGCTAAGCGTCCTTTGGGGACTCGCCTGGCGGCTCTGTGCAGGTTGATGGAGTTGAGATGGCAGCATCGGCGAAGACTTGGTGATGTCTGTCTTTGGAGGAGTGGTCTTTGGAGCTGGAGCTGGAGCAACTGATGGAGCTGTGGGAGGTCTTGAGGCTGTAGTCCTGGTGTCGATCCTTTGGAATAGCAGGTGATCGGGTCTTGTGGGAACCGGAGCGATCTGTTCATAAGCATCTTGGACTAGGTCATCTGCATCTCACGCATGAGCTCTTCCTTCTCCTCTTTGCTTCCTCAATATCCGCCTCAAGCTTGTTGTGATTACTTGCACTTCATCGACTTCACATCGAGCATGGATCTTGTCTTCAACAATCCTCTCAAGGCTCTCCTAAGACTGCATAATCTTGGCCAGCGTTGTTCAATCCTTTGGGTAGCTTCAAGGAGCTGCTCTCCAACACTCTTTGGTTTAGCTGCTGCTGCTCTTTGCTTCCTTCTCAGCTTTAGCTTTCTTGGCAGCTTCGATCTTTGCTTGACCTTCAACTGACGTTGGATCCTCCTCATCCATCACAACATCATTATCCTCATGCTCAGGCTGCAGTGGCAAGTGTGGTCTATCCAACAAGTATGTGCCCGTGCCAAACTTGGCATTGATAAGCATCAGAATATGCGGGGCAAATCCACACGACCTCTTCTGGTCAGCTGCAGTCCTCTTGATGGTCTCAACTATCAAGTCCATCACCTTGAAAGGTGCCTTCTCATCAAGTATATGCAGCATGTTGATAGAGTACCCTCTGATCATGCGATGATCTCCAGACTTGGGCATCAAGGTATGCCTCAGAATAGTGTTTGTGGTAGGTAGACCTGCCTAGAGATAGTACACTGAGCCGAGCTTCCATATTCCCAAATCTTTAGCTGGAACCTCTTTGTACATATTCTTCATAGATTCATGGTTCTTCTTGGGAATGCCATAGACATCAACATCATCCTCTCTCTGCACTGGAGCATTCAGAAGTTCTGCCCATTCTTCTACAGTTGAAGAGAATCTTTGGCCTTCATCATCCATGTGATCTTTCCATCGGATAGAAATGAGTCGTGGCATAGAATTGCATAATTATTTCATCATTCCAACTTGTCAACTTTTGACCAACAAAATCTGCAACACCACATGCGGTGAAGCTCTCATGCACATGTGGAAAGAAGTCTCTGTGCTCTTCATTGTCAATGTATTTCCAATCAACAAATCTGTGTATCGCCACTATGGGCTTCTTGTCCATCAAGCACAGATCTCATAGAAGTCCTGCTGCTCTCTGGTGTGGAATCTTGGATCAACATCAGTTCTTCTCCTCACAGCATATGGATCAGCTTGTCTCCATAGCCTGAGACCTCTATCCTTTCTTTCCTTCATGTTTTCAGCTTGAGGATGAGCATCATTGTGAAGTGGCAGTTTACGTCGAAGTTTCAAAAAAACTGGTGCCTCATCATCGACACGGTGGTGGCACATCATCTTTCTTCTTCTCAGATGCTGGGATGTTCTGACAGTCTTCTTGGGCTTGGCAGCAGGCCTTCGCTGGAGCTGCCTTGACTGGAGCAGATGGCTTGGACTTTGAAGTGGCTCCTGCCCTGATGGCATCACCCATGAGCTTAGGCTTCTGAGGAGGCTGGGGTGCTTCCTCATCCTCATCTTCCTCTGCTGCATCATCATGCACAATCCTCTTCCTCTTGGAAGTTTTCTTCACTTTGCTCGTAGTTTCCTCTTCCAAACTTAGCTTCTTAGCAACTGTGGACTGCTTCACTTTCCTGGTGCCCTTCTTGGTCTGCTGACCTTGAGGCTCTTTGGCAACAATTTTTCTCTTTGGCTTGGAGGAGACCTCTTCTTCAACAATGAAATCAGAATCTTCTTCATCAGAGTTCCTCTTCTTTCTGGCCCTGGTGGCTGCAGGAGGCAAACCACTTGGTGTGCTCCTCTCACCATCATCTGATGAGCTGCTGGGTTCAGGACTAGTGCCTGCCTCTGGAATATCAGCAATAGGTGACTCAAACCTGTTCTGGCTGTCACTGGCATCGACATGGTGACAACTTTGTGAATAGATAAGGTGTAGGCGAGTAGAAGAGTTATCACAAACTGCAGAAGATTTTGCAAACAAGATGAGTTCAAATTCTAGTATTAGGTTTTCACGAAGACATTTGGTCGGATGAGTTTAAAATTCGGTGAATCCAAGTGTTCAAATGAAGCACTCACACCACTTTCGGTTGGACGAGGTGGGTTTCGATCTGCCGAAAACACTAGGGTTTCACTAAATCCTCATTTTGGTCACACCGATTTGCACAACTTCGGTTGGACCGAAGGTGCAAAGGCAATGGCAGAGGCCAAATCGGTCATACCGAGAATGTAAAATCGGTCTCACCGAGATGTGTTCGGCGGAAACCTAACCCTAAAACTTTTACTCGAATTTCGTTCAAAGGAACTAATCTTGTGTTCAGGAAGATTTCAAACGTGGCAAGATTATAGGCAAACCAAACGTGCATTGAATCGAAGATGGGAGCACGAGTGGGATCGAAACTCACCCTAACTTGGTGGAGTTCCTCTACGGCGGCAACGGCGCGGAGAGAATGTCCGTTGACGGCGACGGAGACCTGCGGCGAGGGCGCACAGGCGACGACGGAGACGATCCGGAGACCAGGCGACGGCAGCAAGGGGTGTGGGGGCGAAGCGTTTGAAGTAGAAATCAATGCGTGCGACCCACGGAGTATATATACCCCTTTGCTGTCGGTGGGACCGAGTTGTAAAACTCGGTGGCACCGAGATGGACAACTGCAGGGCATTTATGCACTTCGGTCACGCCGAAAATCACAACTCGGTTTCACCGAGGTGAAAACCTAGATCATTCTAAATGCTTTCGGTTTGACCGAGTTTGAGTGGGTTGGTCCGACCGAAATCAAATAGAAGGTTTTGGAAGTTTAGCCTTTGACGGATCGGTGGCTCCGAGTGCTCCTCACTCGGAGGGTCCGAAAATGACTTGTTCAAAGTTTGTGATGTAAGCATGAATAGAATTTGAGAAAAGAAAGCATAGATAGCTAGGGGAGGAACTTAGGCATTCTTGTCCATCCATTTGGTCAGAAAAATCAAAAAGACCAAAACAACAAATGGATGTCCTTGAATGGATAAAATCATGCATCCAACATGCTCACACAGTAAGATAGCAAATGAAATATGTGTCAAACATGCACAATCAAAACTCTAGCTACTATCACACAATTTGTCGATGACTAGGTCATCTATATATGAGTACATTGACTTAGGAGCCAAATGAGAACATTTGATCATAGGTCATACTCATCGTTTAAGCACAAGTGGGGTTACCACTTTTACATAAAGCATTGATGTGTTCACATCATTTGAAGATGCTTTAGCTCAATTCTTTAGAGCAAAGCTCCCCCTAGATGTGAGAACCCCTTTTAAAGGGTCAAACTAACCTTGGGTTGTCGTAGAAGACTTCATGTAGATGTTGAAGATGTGGATGCTCAATGTTGATGAAGATCATCAAGAGTTGGGAGCAATCCTTTGGATTCGGGCACTTTCAATACCTACATGGGTTAGTCCCACAAGGAACAAACAAGGATATCCATGGACATAGATTGAAGTTCACAATAGATGATGTCCATGAAAGCAATGATTACCTTGTCCCTTGACTTACCAACAAGAGGGTTTGTGACTCCATGAACTAGTGCAAGATGTGGAAGTTGATTGCACAAGTTTTTGCCAAAAAGAATGTGAGTGAAGTATGTTGGCGGAGTCACCCTCAAGAACTCTCTAGTTCTTCTTCTTCGGGATCCACATCATCTTGATGGGAATCCTTGGGGTTGTAGTTGAGCTTGTGAAGTAGAACTTGGCGTTTCCTTGGGAACCCACTTGACCATGGCTTTAGGTGCTTCAATAAATGCATCAATCTCCTCTTGAAGCTTGTCCTTGCCTTTTAGCTTGTGGTCTTGTGGTGGAAGATCATCTTGAGCTTGTTCCACATTGGAAGAAGTAGGATCGTACTTCTCCTTTTGAGAAACAAACTTTGCAGTGGGATATTGACCTTCCTCCCATTCAACACCCTCGGCGTTGAACTTTCGCTCAAAACCAATTCCTTGATTCTTCCGGTGCCTTCCTTGCTTGCGAACAATTTCCTCAAAGTTCTTGCTTCGGCAAGGCTCTTGTAGACACCTTTCTCTATAATCCCTTTCAATAAACTATTTTCTTGCTCAAGTGTAACTTGGCTTGAAACATTGTTAGTGGAATCAAGAGAACTACTAGAAGCAACAATATTGGATTTAGCATGGTTATTGTTACTACTAGATGAAGAATTTTTCTTATGCTTGTCATGCTTAGTTTTAATAGGTGGCAAGAAATTAGACAAGAGAAGTCGTTTGGCAAGATATGAAGAACTCTTCTTTGAAGATCATCATTGATAGCTTTTAGAAACTCATGTTCTTGCTCTAGATTGAGCTTCTCGAGCGTAGCTTCTCATGAGATCTTAGGAGCTCTCTATGATCTTCTTGAGTTGTTTCATGAGCTAACTTAAGAGTGTTTAGTTCTTTAGTTAGGCGCTCAATCTCCTTCATAGCATTGTCATTCGACTCTTCTCGACTATAAAGACTACTAGCATGTTCATCATTACTAGGCTCACTAGATTTGTCATGTAAAAGCTCATCTTCACCAAGCAAGTCATCCTCATCACTATCAAAGTCAATGAATTCAGGGTGTGATACCTTGGGGCCTTTTGCCATGAAGCATCTTCCAATTCCCTCATTTGGTGAATCAAACAAGTCATAGGAGTTGGAGTTGGAGGACACGAGAGCAAGACCGGCAACACCTTCATCTTGACTGTAGTCGGAGTTGGAGTGATAGCTTCTTTGGAATGATTGTTGAGTCGGAGCCGAGACCCATTCACCTACATGAGCTTGATGTTTTCTTCTTGTGTAGCTCCTTGATGACTTGTCTTTCCTCTCCGAATCCTTGCTTCTCCGAGAGGGTCTTCGTTCATAACTATCATCTCTACTCCTTCTCTCTTTCCGAGGTGACTCTTCTCTTGAGCTTCTTCTTCTTGGAGATTCTTCTCTTCTCTTGTGGGGAGCCAAACACTCATTTGAGTAGTGTCCTGGGTCTTCCACAATTGTAGCAGTTTCGATCACGACTAGAAGATCTCTTTTCATCATATGATCTAGACTTTGAGCTTCTTTCTTTGCTTCTACTCTTGTAGAATTTGTTGAAGTTCTTCACCATTAGGCTTATCTCTTCATTGGAAACTAGCTTGTCACTTGAGGTTGTGGGAGCATCACTTGTAGCTTTGTAAGCACCACTTGACTTGTTGTGAAGCTCTTCCTTATCTTTAAGTGTCATCTCATGAGCAACAATTCTTCCAATGACTTGGTTGGCTTGAGATTCTTGTAGTTTGGCATCATTTGGATCAAAGTGCACACGGTGTCATACTTTCCATCCAAAGCTCTGAGAATCTTCTTGATGATGAATCGGTCGGTCATTTCTTCGCTTCCTAAGCCGGCAATCTCATTTGTGATGAGAGCAAGCCTAGAGTACATTTCAGCGACTCCTTCACCTTCCTTCATCTTGAACTTGTCAAGTTGACCTTGAAGAACATCTAGCTTTGATTCCTTCACGGACTCGGTACCTTCGTGCATGTCAACCAAAGTATCCCAAATCTCTTTTGCATTCTCAAGACGGCTGATTTTGTTGAACTCCTCGGGACACAGAGCATTGAAGAGAATGTCACAAGCTTGAGCATTGTTTTGCAACATCCGCAATTCATCCGTTGTAAGCCGCGATCCGAACTTTTCCTTCCTCGAAGAATTCACCTTGCAAACCAACACAAATAATGCCCCATGCGGCTGGGTTATGGCCAAGAATATGCATTTTCATTTTATGCTTCCAACTAGCAAAGTTTGAACCATCAAAGTAAGGACCTCTATGAAAATTACCCTCACTAGACGCCATACTCTCCTAGGTTGTGAAACCAAGCTTATGGAGTCCAATGCAATGGAAACCAATACAATGGAGACCAAAGCTCTGATACCACTTGTAGGATCGAAAGTATGTCTAGAGGGGGGGTGATTAGACTACTTGACAATATAAAAATTCAGCCTTTTGATAAAGACAAGTTTTTGGCAAGTTCACAATTATGATCAAGTCAAGGATCACCCTACACATGCAATTCTAGAGTATAGGCAGCGGAAAGTAAATTGCACATGTAGTAAAGAGAGGTGGAGAAGATCAAACGCAGTTTGGAGACACGGAGATTTTTCTCGTGGTTCCGATAGGTGGTGCTATCGTCAATCCACGTTGATGGAGACTTCAACCCACGGAGGGTAACGGCTGCGAGAGTCCACGGAGGGCTCCACCCACGAAGGGTCCACGAAGAAGCAACCTTGTCTATGCCATCATGGCCTACGCCCACGGAGGGCTAGCCTTACTCGGGGTAGATCTTCACGAAGTAGGCGATCTCCTTGCCCTTACAAACTTCTTGGTTCAACTCCACAATCTCGGTTTGTCCGATTCGTGCAAAGACAAGAGCTTGCCAATCTCGGTGGGACTGACTTCATCATCTCGGTGACACCGATTTGATGATGAATGTTCTGAAGCTTGGCAACTCAAGTTTCGGTGAGACCGAGTTGAGAATCGGAAAATCCGAGTTTTCTAGGGTTTGGCTTTGTGGGTGAGGTGGTTCATCTCGGTGTGACTGAGTTTGGAATACCGGTGGGACCGAGATTACTTATGAGTGTATATGGCGGTGAAAGTTGCTTGATAGTTTAGGAGATGTATCACTAAGCACTTTGAGCAACGGATCATCATCATAACCTCATCCCTTTTAATAGTATTGGCTTTCCTATGGACTCAATGTGATCTTGGATCACTAAACCAAAATGGAGTCTTGAGCTTTTGCCAATGCTTGCTCAAAGTTCGATGATATGGGTATGGCAAGGACTGAAGAAGTGGACCCTCAAAATGCTAAGGCAAGCATTGGCAAAAGCTCAAGACTCCATTTTGGTTTAGTGATCCAAGATCACATTGAGTCCATAGGAAAGCCAATACTATTAAAAGGGATGAGGTTATGATGATGATCTGGTTGCTCAAAGTGCTTAGTGATACATCTCCTAAACTACCAAAGAACTTTCACCGCCATATACACTCATAAGTAATCTCGGTCCCACCGGTATTCCAAACTCAGTCACACCGAGATGAACCACCTCAGCCACAAAGCCAAACCCTAGAAAACTCGGATTTTCCGATTCTGAACTCGGTCTCACCGAAACTTGAGTTGCCAAGCTTCTGTAACCTTCTGTCATCAAATCGGTGTCACCGAGATGATGAAGTCAGTCCCATCGAGATTGGCAAGCTCTTGTCTTTGCACGAATCGGACAAACCGAGATTGTATTTTCGGTCCCACCGAAAATCCCAACATTCACATTATTTGAACTTTCGGTCTCACCGAGTTGTCAACTTCGGTCCCACCGAGATTGGTCAAATGTGTGTAACGGTTGGATTTTGTGTGGAGGCTATAAATACCCCTCCACCCCCTCTTCATTCGTGGAGAGAGCCATCCAGAAAGAACTACCACTCCTACCTTACATTTCTGAGAAGAGAACTACCTACCCTTGTGTTGAGATCAAGTTGCTCCACTCCCACCATATGAAGCTTGATCTCTAGCCTTCCCAAGTTGCTTTCCACTCAATCCTTTCTTCCACCACAGCCAAATCAGTGAGGAGAGTTGAGTGTTGGGGAGATTATCATTTGAAGCACAAGAGCAAGGAGTTCATCATCATCAACACCATCTATTACCTTTTGGAGGGTGGTGCCTCCTAGATTGGTTAGGTGTCGCTTGGGAGCCTCCGTCGAGATGTGGAGTTGAACCAAGAAGTTTGTAAGGGCAAGGAGATCGCCTACTTCGTGAAGATCTACCCCAGTAAGGCTAGCCCTCCGTGGGCGTGAGGCCATGATGGCATAGACAAGGTTGCTTCTTCGTGGACCCTTCGTGGGTGGAGCCCTCCGTGGACTCTCGTAGCCATTACCCTCCGTGGGTTGAAGTCTCCATCAACGTGGAAGTACGATAGCACCACCTATCGGAACCACGAGAAAAATCACCGCGTCTCCAAAATTGCGTTTGCTCTTCTCCACCTCTCTTTACTACATGTGCAATTTACTTTCCGCTGCCTATACTCTAGAATTGCATGTGTAGGGTGATGCTTGACTTGATCATAATTGTGAATCTGCCAAAAACTGTTCTTTGTCAAAAGGCATAATTTTTATATTGTCAAGTAGTCTAATCACCCCCCCTCTAGACATACTTTCGATCCTACAGGGTCCATCGAGGGAGACGCTCAACACAACGAACAAGGCAACCGGAATTATAATGCTTGAACACTCTCACTTAGCCATAGAATTCTATAATTTTAAATTTCGGTGAAGCCCCTAGTATTCGGAAGACCGAATCCGGGGCGCTATCCACGCCTTCGTCGGACATTGTCCGGAACTTCGCTCGAAGCGGCGTGGGTCTTTAAGGACCCGAAAAAACCTCTCGAACAGCGACCAGTGTCTCGCCTTATCATGCCGGTCAGTTTTAGCTTTCTCCACTGAGGCGCTCGCCCGGCTCAACCGGGGCGCAATCGCAGTGGTTCTCCCAGTGCCACCTTAGCCGACAGAACGGAACGTAAGGCACCAAAACGTGGGACCTGGGCAAACCCAACTATTGACCCAAGACATGATTCGGAGCCGATTCATATAATGCTATAAGTTGAGGTGCGCACTTATGAAAGTGTTCGGACTTATCACACCATAGAGTGGGGAACATAAGCCCCTGGCGTATTAGGCCGTACCAAAATATACGGGCGCAAGATGTCATATAATGAGCATATATAAATAAAAGGTAATGCAATTGCAATCAAAAAGGTGCTGCATTATTTATGAAAGAAAGTCTGCTAGGAGAGCGGTCGATCTGAATAGTCTTGATAAGCAAGGGATTTGGACTAAGTAAACATGTCCCCCTCCAGGGGTGAGCTGCGGACTTGGTGTATATAATCGAATTTAATGCTCGTAATTGAGACCACCTGAGTGTTCGTCGCAGCCTTCTTTAGTCCCTGACTGTTGCATCATGAGTTCGGCGGGTTCGCCGCCGGACAGGGCTTCTGGTTAACAGAGTCATGTGTACATAAAAGAAGGAAAAATAAAAAATAATAAAAAAGGGGGGGCACACTTGCGAGCCCCCGGTGTGGTCGAACCGCACTCTGGGTCCGTTGCGATCGTGCCCCCTTCCCTGTGCCCATGGTATCTCCAAAGCGTAATGATGTACGCGAGTGTTATTATTGCGATCATGCGCTGGCGAGGGTTGGGGCCGCATTACTACGCATGCTCGATCGCGCCGGTGGTCTTGGTTGGTATTGCTTGGTAGCGTTTTTGTGTATCCGGCTGTTTAACGGCGGATCAGAATTGCCTTAAGAGGCTACTCAGATTTCTTGCGCGAGAGCATTGTATGTTCCTCCGTTCGGAGGGAGCGTTCCGTATTCCCATTGACCGTGATGACTCCACGAGGGCCTGGCATCTTGAGCTTTAGGTATGCATAATGCGGCACCGCATTGAATTTTGCAAACGCGGTTCGTCCGAGCAGAGCATGATAGCCGCTGCGAAACGGGACTATGTCGAAGATTAACTCTTCGCTCCGGAAATTATACGGGGATCCGAAGACCACTTCGGTGTGGTGAGCTCTGCATAGTTGGCTTCCACTCCTGGTATGACACCTTTAAAGGTTGTCTTTGTAGGTTTAATCCTTGAGGGGTCTATGCCCATTTTGCGCATTGTATCATGATAAAGCAGGTTCAGGCTACTGCCGCCGTCCATCTGGACTCTCGTGAGGTGAAATCCATCGACGATTGGGTCTAAAACCAATGCGGCGAATCCGCCATGGCGTATGCTGGTCAGATGGTCTCTTCGATCGAAAGTGATCGGACAAGAGGACCATGGATTGAACTTCGGGGCGACTGGCTCCATCGCATAGACGTCCCTTAGTGCGCGTTTCCTCTCCCTCTTGGGTATATGGGTCGCGTATATCATATTCACCGTCCGCACTTGTGGGGGAAAACCCTTCTGTCCTCTATTGTTCGGCGGTCGGGTCTCTTCCTCGTTGTCTCTGTTTAGCCCCTTGTCATTGTTTTTGGCAATTAACTTGCCGGCCTGCTTGAACACCCAGCAATCTCTATTAGTGTGTTTAGCTGGCTTTTCAGAGGTGCCATGTATCTGGCATAAGCGGTCGAGTATTCGGTCCAGATTGGACGGACCCGGAGTGGTTCTTTTGAATGGCTTCTTCCACTGACCGGGTTTAGAGCCTCGGAATCCGGCGTTGACTGCCGTATCTGTTGGGGAACGTTGCAGAAAATTAAAATTTTTCCTACGGTTTCACCAAGATCCATCTATGAGTTCATCTAAGCAACGAGTAACGGGAGAGAGTTTGCATCTACATACCACTTGTAGATCGCGTGCGGAAGCTTGCTTGGTGATGATGGAGTCGTACTCGAACGTGATTCAGATCACCGATGCCAAGTGCTGAGCGGACAGCACCTCCGCGTTCAACACACGTGACGGGGACGGCGGCGTCTCCTCCTTCTTGATCCAGCAAGGGGAAGGAGAGGTTGAGGAAGACGGCACCACCGCAAGACGACGCGGCGTGGTGATGGTGGTGATGCAAGATACTCGGCAGGCTTCGCCGAGCTCTACGGAGGAGGAGATGTGTTGGGAGGGAGGGCTGCGCCTTGGGAGATGTGTACAGCAGCCCCTCCCCCCTTTATATAGGCCCCGGTGGCGGCCCCTAGAGATCCAATCTCAAGGGGGGCGTGCCAAGGGGTGGAGTGCCCCCAAGCCGGTGGGGCGCCCCCCCACCCCTAGGGTTTCAACCCTAGGCGCAGGGGGTCCGAACCCGGTGGACCCCCGGGACCCTTCCGGTGGTCCCACTTTCTTGCAGAACCCCCGAAACTTTCCCGATGGCCGAAACACCACTTCCTATATATCATTCTTTACCTCCGGACCCTTCCGGAACTCCTCGTGACGTCAGGGATCTCATCAGGGACTCGAACAACATTCGTATTCACATACTAGTCTTCCTACTAACCCTAGCGTCACCGAACCTTAAGTGTGTAGACCCTACGGGTTCGGGAGACACTGAGACATGACCGAGGCGACTCTCGGGCAATAACCAACAGCGGGATCTGGATACCCATGTTGGCTCCTACATGCTCCTCGATGATTTCATCGGTTGAACCACGATGTCGAGGATTCTATCAAACCCGTATGCAATTCCTTTGTCAATCGATGCGTTACTTGCGAGACTCGATCGTCGGTATCCCAATACCTCGTTCGGTCTCGTTATCGACAAGTCACTTTACTCGTGCCGTAATGCATGATCCG
This sequence comes from Aegilops speltoides, assembly GCA_021437245.1. Lineage (NCBI taxonomy): Eukaryota > Viridiplantae > Streptophyta > Magnoliopsida > Poales > Poaceae > Aegilops > Aegilops speltoides. Next base: position 333,032,025 of record CM038145.1, read on the forward strand.
TGACCAACACCTTGGTCACATTGAGCTCATTATGATGATGCATTACCGAGTGGGCCCAGAGATACCTCTCCGTCATACGGAGTGACAAATCCCGATCTCGATCCATGTCAACCCAACAGATACTTTCGGAGATACCTGTAATGCACCTTTATAGTCACCCGCCACGTTGTGACGTTTGATACACCCAAGGCACTCCTACGGTAACCGGAGTTACACGATCTCATGGTCGAAGGAATAGATACTTGACATTGGCAAAGCTTCTAGCAAACGAACTATCGATCTTTTATGCTATGCTTATGATTGGGTCTTGTCCATCACATCATTCTCCTAATGATGTGATCCCGTTATCAACGACATCCAATGTCCATAGTCGAAACCATGACCATCTATTGATCACAACGGGCTAGTCAACTAGAGGCTCACTAGGGACATATTGGGGTCTAAGTGTTCACACGTGTATTATGATTTCGGATAACACGGTTATAGCATGAACAAAAGACAATTATCATGAACATTGAAATATAATAATACTTTTATTATTGCCTCTAGGGCATATTTCCAACAGTCTCCCACTTGCACTAGAGTCACTAATCTAGTTACATTGTGATGAATCGAACACCCATAGAGTTCTCGTGTTGATCATGTTTTGCACGCGAGAGAGGTTTAGTCAGCGGATCTGCGACATTCAGATCCGTGTGCACTTTGCAAATCTCTATGTCTCCATCTTGAACATTTTCACGGATGGAGTTGAAGCGACGCTTGATGTGCTGGTCTTCTTGTGAAACCGGGCTCCTTTGCAAGGGCAATAGCTCCGGTGTTGTCACAGAAGAGTTTGATCGGCCCCGACGCATTGGGTATGACTCCTAGGTCGGTGATGAACTCCTTCACCCATATTGCTTCATCGCTGCCTCCGAGGCTGCCATGTACTCCGCTTCACGTAGATCCCGCCACGACGCTTCGCTTGCATTTGCACCAGCCATCGCTCCACCATTCAACATATACACGTATCCGGTTTGTGACTTAGAGTCATCAGATCTGAGTCGAAGCTAAGCGTCGACGTAACCCTTCTGACGAGCTCTTCGTCTCCTCCATAAACGAGAAACATTTCCTTTGTCCTTTTCGGTACTTCAGGATATTCTTGACCGCTGTCCGGTGTTCCTTGCGGGATTACTTTGGTATCTTGCAACCAAACTTACGGCAAGGTTTACATCGGTCAGTACACAGCATGGCATACATAATAGATCCTATGGCTGAAGCATAGGGATGACACTCATCTCTTCTTTATCTTTTGCCGTGGTCGGTGGTCGAGCTGAGCTCGGCCACACCTGTAACATAGGCAAGAACCCCTTCTTGGACTGATCCATTTTGAACCTCTTCAAAATCTTATCAAGGTATGTGCTTTGTGAAAGACCTATGAGGCGTCTCGATCTATCCCTATAGATCTTGATGCCTAATATATAAGCAGCTTCTCCAAGGTCCTTCATTGAAAACACTTGTTCAAGTAGGCCTTAATGCTGTCCGAGAGTTTTGTATCATTTCCCATGAAGAGTATGTCATCTACATATAATAGGAGAAATGCTACAGAGCTCCCACTCACTTTCTTGTAAACACAGGCTTCTCCATAAGTCTGCGTAAACCCAAACGCTTTGATCATCTCATCAAAGCGAATGTTCCAACTCCGAGATGCTTGCACCAGCCCATAAATGGATCGCTGGAGCTTGCATACTTTGTTAGCGTTTTGAGGATCGACAAAACCTTCCGGCTGCATCATATACAGCTCTTCCTTAAGATGTCCGTTAAGGAATGCCGTTTTGACGTCCATCGCCATATCTCATAATCATAGTATGCGGCAATTGCTAACATGATTCGGACGGACTTAAGCTTCGCTACGGGAGAGAATGTCTCGTCGTAGTCAATCCCTTGAACTTGTCGATAACCCTTAGCGACAAGTCGAGCTTTATAGATGGTAACATTACCATCCGTGTCCGTCTTCTTCTTAAAATCCATTTATTTTCTATCGCCGCCGATCATCGGGCAAGTCTGTCAAAGTCCATACTTTGTTTTCATACATGGATTCTATCTCGGATTTCATGGCCTCAAGCCATTTGTTGGAATCCGGCCCGCCATTGCTTCTTCATAGTTCGAAGGTTCATTGTTGTCTAGCAACATGATTTCCATGACAGGTTGCCGTACCACTCAGTGCGGAGCGTGTCCTTGTGGACCTTGAAGTTCAAGAGTAACTTGATCCAAGTATCTTGATCATCATCAATGATTTCCTCTTGATTGGGTGTGGGCATTGCAGAGCGGTTTCTGCGCGGCACCACTTTCCCGTTCGAGAGGTAGTACTTCATCGAGTTCTACTTTCCTCCCACTTACTTCTTTCGAGAGAAACTCTTTCTCTAGAAAGCATCCGTTCTTGGCAACAAATACTTTGCCTTGGACCTTAAGTAGAAGGTATACCCGACAGTTTCCTTAGGGTATCCTATGAATACGCATTTTTCCGACTTGGGTTCGAGCTTTTCGGGTTGAAGTTTCTTGACATAAGCATCGCATCCCCAAACTTTCGAAGCGACAGCTTAGGTTTCTTCCCAAACCATAATTCATACGGTGTCGTCTCAGCGGATTTAGACGGTGCCCTATTTAAAGTGAATGTAGCTGTCTCTAGAGCGTATCCCCAAAATGATAGCGGTAAATCGGTAAGAGACATCATAGACCGCACCATATCCAATAGAGTGCGATTCGACGTTCGGACACACCGTTTATTTGAGGTGTTCCAGCGGCGTGAGTTGTGAAACGATTCCACATTTTCTTAAGTGTGTGCCAAATTCGTGACTTAAATATTCTCCTCCACGATCGATCGTAGGAACTTTATCTTTCGGTCACGTTGATTCTCCACCTCACTCTGAAATTCCTTGAACTTTTCAAAGGTCTCAGACTTGTGTTTCATTAAGTAGACATACCCATATCTACTCAAGTCATCGGAGAGTGAGAACATAACGATATCCTCCATGAGCCTCAACGCTCATTGGACCGCACACATCGGTATGTATGATTTCCAACAAGTTGGTTGCTCGCTCCATTGTTCGGAGAACGGAGTCTTGGTCATTTTGCCTAAGAGGCAAGGTTAGCATGTGTCAAACGATTCATAATCAAGAGACTCTAAAAGTCCATCAGCATGGAGCTTCTTCATGCGCTTGACACCAATGTGACCAAAGGCGGCGATGCCACAAGTATGTGGGACTATCGTTATCAACTTTACATCTTTTCGCATCCACACTATGAACATGTGTAATATTACGCCGAGATTCATTAAGAATAAACCATTGACCATCGGAGCATGACCATAAAACATATCTCTCATATAAATCGAACAACCATTATTCTCAGACTTAAATGAGTAGCCATCTCGTATCAAACGAGATCCGGATACAATGTTCATGCTCAAACTTGGCACTAAATAACAATTATTAAGGTTCAAAACTAATCCGTAGGTAAATGTAGAGGCAGCGTGCGACGGCGATCACATCGACTCTGGAACCATTCAAGACGCGATCGTCACCTCGCCCTTCGCCGGTCTCCGTTTATTCCGCAGCTCTGCTGTGAGTTACAAATATGAGCAACGGCACGGTATCAAATACCGGGAGTTACTACGAGTAATTGGTAAGGTACACATCAATTACATGTATATCAAATATACCTTTGGTGTTGCGGCCTTCTTATCCGCTAAGTATTTGGGGCAGTTCCGCTTCGGTGACCCTTCCCTTGCAATAAAAGCACTCGGTCTCGGGCTTGGGTCCATTCTTTGACTTCTTCCCGCAGCAGACTTACGGGCGCGGCAACATCCTTGCCGTCCTTCTTGAAGTTCTTCTTACCCTTGCCCTTCTTGAACTTAGTGGTCTTATTGACCATCAACACTTGATGTTCCTTTTGATTTCAGCCTCTGCTGACCTCAAAGATCGAGAACACTTCAGAATGGTCTTTACCATCCCCGCATGTTGTAGTTCATCACAAAGCTCTTGTAGCTTGGTGGGAGCGATCGGAGGATTCTCAATGACCGCTTCATCTGGGAGGTTTATGTTCATTTGGGTCATACGGTTGTGCAACCCAGACATCTTGAGGATGTGCTCCTTGTGAACTGTTTTCCTCCATCTTACAAGCTGTAGAACTTGTCGAGACATCATATCTCTCGACCGGGCATGAGCTTGGAAAACTAGTTTCAGCTCTTGAACATCTCATATGCTCCGTGATGCTCAAAACGCTTTTGGAGCCCGGTTCTAAGCTGTAGAGCATACCGCACCGAACGAGGGAGTAATCATCGAGCGAGTCGCCAGACGTTCAAATCGTCTTTGCAGCGCTGGAGAACAGTGGATCACCTAACGGTGCTTCTAGGACATCTTGTTTCTTGGCAGCTATGAGGATGATCCTCGGGTTCGGACCCGATCCGTATAGTTGCTGCCATCATCTTTCAGCTTGGTTTCTCTAGGAAGCGTTGAAGTTCATGTTGACATTAGCGTTGGCCATTGATCTACAAGACATATTTGCAAAGTTTTAGACTAAGTTCATGATAATAAAGTTCTAATCAAAATTACGAACTCCCACTTAGATTAGACATCCTCTAGTCATCTAAGTGTTACACGATCCGAGTCGACTAGCCCGTGTCCGATCATCACGTGAGACGGACTAGTCATCATCGGTGAACATCTTCATGTTGATCGTATCTTCCATACGACTCGTGTTCGACCTTTCGGTCTCCGTGTTCGAGGCCATGTCCGCACATGCTAGGCTCGTCAAGTTAACCCTAAGTGTTTTTTGTGTAAATCTGTCTTACACCCGTTGTATGTGAGCGTAAGGATCCATCACACCCGATCATCACGTGGTGCTTAGAAGCGACGAACTGTAGCAACGGTGCACAGTTAGGGAGAACACTTCTTGAAATTTTATAAGGATCATCTTATTTACTACCGTCGTCCTAAGTAAACAAGATGTAAAACATAATAAACATCACATGCAATTATATATAGTTGTGACATGATATGGCCAATATCATCAAGCTCCATTGATCTCCATCTTGGGGCTCCATGATCACCTTGTCACCGGCTTGACACCATGATCTCCATCATCATGATCTCCATCATCGTGTCTTCATGAAGTTGTCGCTAACGACTACTTCTACTTCTATGACTAACGCGTTTAGTAATGAAGTAAAGTAGTTTACATGGCGTTCTTCAATGACACGCAGGTCATACAAAAAATAAAGACAACTCCTATGGCTCCTGCGGTTGTCATACTCATCGACATGCAAGTCGTGAATCCTATTACAAGAACATGATCTCATACATCACAATTCAACATTCATCACAACTTCGGCCATATCACATCACATGATCAATCGCTGCAAAAACAAGTTAGGCGTCCTCTAGTTGTTGTTGCATCTTTTACGTGGCTGCGATTGGGTTCTAGCAAGAACGTTTTCTTACCTCGAATCACCACAGCGTGATTTTGTCAACTTCTATTTACCCTTCATAAGGGCCCTGTTCATCGAATCCGCTGCAACTAAAGTGGAGAGACAGACACCCGCCAGCCACCTTATGCAACTAGTGCATGTCGATCGGTGGAACCGGTCTCACGTAAGCGCGTGTAAGGTTGGTCCGGGCCGCTTCATCCCACAATACCGTTGAGCAAGAAAAGACTAGTAGGGGCAAGTAAGATGACAAGATCAGCGCCCACAACAAATTTGTGTTCTACTCGTGCATTAGAGAACTACGCATAGACCTAGCTCATGATGCCTTTGTTGGGGAGCGTTGCGAGAAAATTAAAATTTTTCCTACGGTTTCACCAAGATCCATCTATGAGTTCATCTAAGCAACGAGTAACGGAGAGAGTTTGCATCTACATACCACTTGTAGATCGCGTGCGAAGCTTGCTTGGTGATGATGGAGTCGTACTCGAACGTGATTCAGATCACCGATGCCAAGTGCTGAACGGACAGCACCTCCGCGTTCAACACACGTACGGGACGAGCGACGTCTCCTCCTTCTTGATCCAGCAAGGGGGAAGGAGAGGTTGAGGAAGACGGCACCACCGGCAGCACGACGGCGTGGTGATGGTGGTGATGCGATATCTCGACAGGCCGCCCGAGCTCTACGGAGGAGGAGATGTGTTGGGAGGAGGGCTGCGCCTTGGGAGATGTGTGCAGCAGCCCCCCTCCCCCCCCCCTTTATATAGGCCCCCAGGGGGGTGGCCGGCCCCCTAGAGATCCAATCTCAAGGGGGGGGCGGCGGCCAAGGGGGTGGAGTGCCCCCCAAGCCAGGTGGGGCGCCCCCCCACCCCTAGGGTTTCAACCCTAGGCGCGGGGTCGAACCGGTGGACCCCAGGACCCTTCGGTGGTCGGTATTTTGCAGTCAGAACCCGAAACTTTCCCGATGGCGAAACACCACTTCCTATATATTATTCTTTACCTCCGGACCCTTGGAACTCCTCGTGACGTCAGGGATCTCATCCGGACTCGAACAACATTCGGTATTCACATACTAGTCTTCCTACTAACCCTAGCGTCACCGAACCTTAAGTGTGTAGACCCTACGGGTTCGGGAGACACGCAGACATGACCGAGGCGACTCTCGGGCAATAACCAACAGCGGATCTGGATACCCATGTTGGCTCCACATGCTCCTCGATGATTTCATCGGTTGAACCACGATGTCGAGATTCTATCAAACCTCAGTATGCAATTCCCTTTGTCAATCGATGCGTTACTTGCCCGAGACTCGATCGTCGGTATCCCAATACCTCGTTGGTCTCGTTACCGACAAGTCACTTTACTCGCACCGTAATGCATGATCCGTGACCAACACCTTGGTCACATTGAGCTCATTATGATGATGCATTACCGAGTGGGCCCAGAGATACCTCTCCGTCATACGGAGTGACAAATCGATCTCGATCCATGTCAACCCAATGATACTTTCGGAGATACTGTAATGCACCTTTATAGTCACCCGATTCGTTGTGACGTTTGATACACCCAAGGCACTCCTACGGTAACCGGAGTTACGATCTCATGGTCGAAGGAATAGATACTTGACATTGGCAAAGCTTCTAGCAAACGAACTATACGATCTTTTATGCTATGCTTATGATTGGGTCTTGTCCATCACATCATTCTCCTAATGATGTGATCCCGTTATCAACGACATCCAATGTCCATAGTCGTGAAACCATGACCATCTATTGATCACAACGGGCTAGTCAACTAGAGGCTCACTAGGGACATATTGGGGTCTAAGTGTTCACACGTGTATTATGATTTCCGGATAACACAGTTATAGCATGAACAAAAGACAATTATCATGAACATTGAAATATAATAATACTTTTATTATTGCCTCTAGGGCATATTTCCAACAGTATCCTCCTTATCGTCGCCGTTAATGCGGCGTTTGTTTTTGTTTCGTCGTGACCTGCCGTTGTTGTCCTTAGTATCCGGACTGCCAGAATTTTTACGGAGATTGTTACTGCGGGCTAGCCAGCTATCCTCTCCCGCGCAGAAGCGGGTCAATAATGATGTGAGGGCTGCCATATATTTCGGTTTTTCCTGGCCCAGGTGCCGGGCTAGCCATTCATCGCGGATGTTATGGTTGAAGGCTGCAAGGGCCTCTGCATCCGGACAGTCGACGATTTGATTTTTCTTTGTCAAGAACCGTGTCCAGAATTGTCTGGCCGATTCGTCTGGCTGCTGAATGATGTGGCTTAGGCCATCGGCGTCGGTGGTCGCATTACACGTGCCTTGGAAGTTATCAAGGAATGCGGCCTCGTGTCTTCCCAACACCCAATTGACTCTGCGGGCAAGCTGTTAAGCCAATGCCGAGCTGGTCCTTTAAGCTTGGGAGATACTTGATGGCGTGGAGATCGCCGCCGCGGGCCATATGGATGTGGAGAAGGTAATCTTCTATCCAAACCGCGGGTCTGTTGTGCCATCGTAGGATTCAATGTTTACTGGGTTAAACCCTTCAGGATTTGGTGATCCATTACTTCGTCGGTGAAGCATAGTGGGTGTCTTGGCGCCTCAGATTGAGCAATATCGCGACGCAGCTCGAGAGCGCTGCTGTCTGTGCTCGGCCCGCCGGGTTATTGTATCCGCGCGACGGTATTAAATCGCGTGGGTCGTGGGCGCCACGTGATCCGTAGATGGATCTGGATTGTCTTGCTTTGTCCTCCAATATGTCTCTTAAGTCCGCGCGTTCCCTCTTGGCCCGTACTTTTGGAGCGATGCCGGGTACGGTCTTGGCTGGGGGCCTGGATGCCTCTCTGTCACGACCACGGGGTGGTCGGTCAGCCATATCGTGCGCTGGTGATGGAGGTATGTATGCTTCCTCCTCTAATCGGGGGTGCAGCTTGCGTCTTGGATAGCTTTTGGAGGGGCGTTCGAGTTTGTACACTTCGGCCGCGAGGACCTCGGTCCATCGATCAGCCAGCAGGTCCTGGTCAGCTTGAAGCTGCTGCTGCTTTTTCTTTAGGCTGTTTGTCGTGGCGATAAGCCTGCGTTTAAAACGCTCTTGTTCGACGGGATCCTCGGCACGACGAATTCGTCATCATTGAGGCTTGCCTTGTCTTCGGAGGAAGGCATATAGTTGTAATCCTCAACCTCGCCCCGCCGCCCTCTCGTGAGGGCTTGCTTCGCATCCTCCCCGCACCGAGTCTTCTTTGGAGGGGTTGTCTTCGCACTCTGGGGTATTATTATCTCCTATGCCGGAATCTCCATTCTTGCTGTGGCGGGATTTAGGCGGCGCTCTTGACGCCGTGTTTGGGCTGCTTCTTTAAAGAGTCCGCCTCCGCTGCTTCTTCGCCGTCCCCGTCTTTTGGGGTGTCCACCATATATATGTCGTATGACGAGGTGGTCTTCCAGTGCCCTGTAGGCACTGGTTCCTGTTCGTCTCCGGCATCGTCGTCCATAGCGTCGATGTCGTCGGAGTCGTAGTCTAGCATGTCGGTTAGATCGTCGACAGTGGCTACAAAGTTGGTGGTGGGTGGGCTCTGAATTTCTTTGTCGTCCGTACCCCAACCGTCCTGGCCATAGTCCGGCCAGGGCTCTCCTAATAACGAGAGGTGCTTTAGTGAATTCAGGATGTCGCCAAAAGGCGAGTATTGGAAGATGTCCGCGGCGGTGAATTCCATAACCGGCGCCCAATCCGAATCGATTTGGTAGGGGTGCGGGAGGTTCGGAGTCCGGCAAGGAATCCGGCACCTCGAAATCACAAGTTTCGCGGGGGACAAGATTAATGTTCGGCTCCATCGCCGAGGAAATTGAAGCCCCCGAGGCGGCGTCTATCCACCGATCCTCGATCTAGGCGATCGGCTCCGGACTGATGGCCGAAGCGGATTCGTGTGCGGCCACCAAGGCACTGTTCGGCGGCAGAGCTAGATCGTGCCCATCGCAACAGTGCGGCGCGCTTGGTTGTGGCTCGGGTCCGTCGAAGATCAAGTCTCCGTGGACATCGGCCGTGAAGTTTAGGCTTCCGAATCTGACCTGACGGCCAGGGGCGTAACTTTCGATCTGCTCCAGATGGCCAAGCGAATTTGCCCGCAGTGCGAAGCCGCCGAATACGAAGGTCTGTCCGGGGAGAAAAATCTCACCCTGGACAGCGTCGTTGGTTGAAGATGTCATCAAGCCTATTGGTGACGACACAGAGGAACTCTCAATGAAAGCACCAATGTCGGTGTCAAAACCGGCGGATCTCAGGTAGGGGGTCCCGAACTGTGCGTCTAAGCGGATGGTAACAGGAGACGAGGGACACAATGTTTTACCCAGGTTCGGGCCCTCTCGATGGAGGTAAAACCCTACGTCCTACTTGATTAATATTGATGATATGGGTAGTACAAGAGTGGATCTACCACGAGATCAAGGAGGCTAAACCCTAGAAGCTAGCCTATGGTATGATTGTTGTAATGTATGTTGACGGACTAAAGCCCTCCGGTTTATATAGACACCGGAGGAGGCTAGGGTTACACAGAGTCGGTTACAATGGTAGGAGATCTACATATCCGTATCGCCAAGCTTGCCTTCCACGCCAAGGAAAGTCCCTTCCGGACACGGGACGGAGTCTTCAATCTTGTATCTTCGTAGTCTTGGAGTCCGCGGACGATGATAGTCCGCTGTCCGGACACCCTAGTCCAGACTCCCTCGATCGTGATCGACCTGCACTCGTCCTCCTTCTTGGCGCACATTGCACTTGTGGCGTAGCTCAGAGGAGAGGGTCGCAGTCGACCTGCACCTCGTCCTCCTTGCGAGCGCACATTGTACTTGTACTTAGGCGAGTGTTTAAACTGCAGCTAAGCCCCCGAGTGAGAGTCTGGTTCGCCACTCGGCAGGATTTTTATAACTTAGGCGAGCACTGGGCTGCAGCTAAGCCTCCGAGTGGGAGTCTGGCTCGCCACTCGGCAGGATTTTTATAACTTAGGCGAGCACTGGGCTGCAGCTAAGCCTCCGAGTGAGAGTCTGGCTCGCCACTCGGCAGGATTTTTATAACTTACGCGAGCACTGGGCTGCAGCTAAGCCTCCGAGTGAGAGTCTGGCTCGCCACTCGGCAGGATTTTTATAACTTAGGCGAGCACTGGGCTGCAGCTAAGCCTCCGAGTGAGAGTCTGGCTCGCCACTCGGCAGGATTTTTATAACTTAGGCGAGCACTGGGCTGCAGCTAAGCCTCCGAGTGGAAGTCTGGCTTATCACTCGATAGGATTTTATTGAAACTTAGACGAATCGGATTCGTAGTTAAGCCCCCGAGTGAGAGGCTGGCTCACCACTCGGTAAGGATTTTTTACAAACTTAGGCGAAACGGATTCGCGGCTAAGTCACCCACTGAGGGGAAAATTTTATTGGACAAATAAAAAGTGACAAAAATTATGGAGAAATTATGACACTATTTTTTGTAATCCATGAACTACAGAAGTATTTTATTACAACTCATCCAAGTGAAAACTTTAAGTGTAAAATGGGCGGAGTAGTTCCGCGTTCCAAGCTCGGGGCTCATCGATATTGTGTTCGACGTTGTAAAGATGGTACGCCCCGTTGTGGAGAACCTTGGTGACGATGAAGGGCCCTTCCCAAGAAGGAGCAAGCTTGTGTTGTTTCTGCTGATCCACTCGGAGAACTAAATCCCCTTCCTGGAATGCTCGACTCTTCACGTTTCTGGCATGGAAGCGACGCAAGTCTTGTTGGTAAATGGTCGATCGGATCAGAGCCATCTCCCTTTCTTCCTCTAAGAGGTCGATTGTGTCTCCGCCGCTTGTTCAGCTTCGCCCGTTGTAGAGTTCAACTCGAGGAGCATTGTGAGAAGATCACTCGGCAAGACTGCTTCAGCTCCAGAGACCAAGAAGAATGGAGTTCTTCCGTCGACCGATTTGGCGTGGTCCGCAATCCCCAAAGCACCGAGGGAAGTTCATCGACCCATGCTCCGGCTGCATGTTTGAGATCAGCATCGATCGGGTTTCAACCCTTTGAGGATCGGCCATTGGCTCGCTCGCTTGTCCATTCGATTGCGGATGGGCGACTGAAGCGTAGTCAACTCGTGTGCCATGACAGTTGCAGAAATCTCTGAATTCCTCTGAATCAAAGTTCGACCCATTATCTGTAATGATGCTGTGCGGGACTCCATATCTGAATATCAGTTCCCTGATGAAGCTAACAGCAGTACCGGCGTCAAGGTTCTTGATGGGTTTTGCCTCGATCCACTTGGTGAACTTGTCGACTGCCACCAACACATGCGTGAAACCGCTTCGACCTGTTCTCAAGGGACCGACCATGTCCAACCCCCATACTGCGAAAGGCCAGACGAGTGGAATGGTCTTCAGAGCTGACGCGGGCTTGTGTGACATATTTGAGTAGAACTGACATCCTTCGCACTTGTCCACTATTTCCTTTGCCATCTCATTCGCCTTTGGCCAGTAAAATCCGGCTCGGTATGCTTTGGCCACGATGGTCCGAGAGGACGCATGATGACCACAGGTCCCTGAGTGGATATCATTGAGAATGATTCGACCTTCTTCTGGCATTATGCACTTTTGACCAACTCCAGTCGCGCTCTCTCTATACAACTGTCCTTTGATAACGGTAAAGGCCTTGGATCGACGAACGATCTGTCGAGCCTCTTTGAGGGAGTCCTGGACTAGGGGGTGTCCGGACAGCCGGACTATCAATATCCGCCGGACTCCCAGACTACGAAGATAGAAGATTGAAGACTCCGGCTCGTGTCCGGAAGGTACTTTACTTGGCGTGGAAGGCAAGCTTGGCAATACGGATACGTAGATCTCCTACCATTGTAACCGACTCTGTGTAACCCTAGCCCCTCCGGTGTCTATATAAACCGGAGGGCTGTAGTCCGTAGGACACAACATTACATCTCAACAATCATACCATAGGCTAGCTTCTAGGGTTTAGCCTCATTGATCTCGTGGTAGATCTACTCTTGTACTACCCATATCATCAATATTAATCAAGCGGGACGAGGGTATTACCTCCATCGAGAGGGCCTGAACACAGGTAAAACATTGTGTCCCTCGTCTCTGTTACCATCCGCCTAGACGCACAGTTCGGGACCCCCTACCCGAGATTCGCGGTTTTGACACCGACATTGGTGCTTTCATTGAGAGTTCCTCCGTGTCGCCACCAATAGGCTCGATGGCATCTTCAACCTTTGACGCTATTCGGGGCAGACTCTCCTCCCGGACAGATCTTCATATTCGGCGGCCGCGACGCGGGCCAACTCTCTTGGCCATCCGAGCAGATCGAAGCTACGCCTGGCCGCCAGTCGATTTGAACCCTAAACTTCACGGCCGACGACCGCGGAGACTTGATCTTCGACGGACTCGAGCCACAGCCAAGCGCGCCGCACTATGACGATGGGCATGATATAGCTCTGCCGCTGGATAGTGCTTTGGTGGCCGCACTTGAAATCGCCCCGGCTACTTGCCCGGAGCCGATTGCCCACGACGAGGGTCGGTGGATAGACGCCGCCCCGGGGGCTTCAACATCTACGGCGATGGAGCCGAATACCAATCTTGTCCCCCGCGAAACTCGTGATCCCGAGGCGCCGGACTCCTTGCCGAACTCCGAGCCTCCCGTGCCCCTGCCGATTAAACCAGATTGGGCGCCGGTTATGGAATTCACCGCCGCGGACATCTTTTCAAGACTTTCGCCTTTGGCGATATCCTGAATTCCTCAAGCATCTCTCGCTATCAGAGAATCTCGGCGGACTATGGCGGGACGGTTGGAGTTCGGACAACGAAGAAATTCAGAGCCCACCCACCACCCACTTTATAGCCACTGTCGAGGATCTAACCGACATGCTAGCCACGACTCCGAGGACATCGACGCCATGGACGCGATGCGGAGACGATCAGACCAGCGCCCACGGGACTTTGGAAGGCCACCTCGTCATACGACGTCTACATGGTGGACACCCGAAAGAAGGGATGGCGAAAAGCAGCGGAGGAAGATTCTTTGAAGAAGCAGCCTAAACGCCGGCGTCGGGCGCCGCCTAAATCCCGCCACAACAAGAATGGAGAATCCGGCACGGGAGACAATAATACTCCGGAGAGTGCAGAAGACGACCCCCTCCTGCAAGACTCAGCGCAGGAGGACGCAGAAGCAAGCCCTCACGATAGGGTGGCAGACGAAGGGGTTGAGGACGATAACTATATGCCTCCCTCCGAAGACGAAGTGAGCCTCAACGATGACGAATTCGTCATACCCGAGGATCCCGTCGAACAAGAGCGCTTCAGGCGCAGGCTCATAGCCACAGCAAATAGCTTAAAGAAAAAGCAGCAACAGCTTCAAGCTGATCAAGACGTGCTAGCCGATCGATGGACCGAGGTCCTCGCGGCCGAAGAGTATAAACTCGAACTCCCCTCCAAAAGTTACCCAAGACGCAAGCTGCTCCCCCGATTAGAGGAGGAAGCATACATACCTTTATCACCAGCGCACGACATGGCTGACCGACCACCCCGTGGTCGCGACAGAGAGGCATTCAAGGCCCCAGCCAAGACCGTACCCCGACATCGATCCAGGAGTACGAAGCCAAAAGGGAACGCGCCGGACTTGCAAGACATCTTGGAGGACAAAGCAAGGCAATCCAGATCCATCTATGGATCACGTGGGCGCCCTACGATCCACGACGAATACCGTCGCGCCGGACATAACGCCGCCGAGCCGAACACAGCAGACAGCGCCCTCGAGCTGCGCCGCGATATTGCTCAATACAGGCGCCAGACACCCATTATGCTTCATCGATGAAGTAATGGATCACCAGATCCCGAAGGGTTCAAACCCAGAACATCGAATCTTACGATGGTACAACAGACCATGTGTGGATCAAGATTATCTTCTCCACATCCATATGGCCCGCGCGACGATCGCATGCCATCAAATATCTCCCGCTCAAGCTTAAAGGACCAGCTCGGCATCTGGCTTAACAGCCGCCCGCAGAGTCGATTGGGTGTTGGGAAGACTCGAGGCCGCGTTCTCGATAACTTCCAAGGTACATCGTGCGACCTCCAGACGCCGATGACCTAAGCCACATTATTCAGCAGCTGACGAATCGCCGGACAGTTCGGACGCGGTTCTTGACGAAGAAAAATCAAATCGCCGACCGTCCGGATGCAGAGGCCTTGCAGCCTTCAAACACAACATCCGGGACGAATGGCTAGCCCGCACTGGGCAGGAGAAGCGAAATCCATGGCAGCCCTCACATCATTAATGACCCACTTTTGCGGAGAAGATAGCTGGCTAGCCCGCAGCAATAATCTCCGCAAAAATTCGGCAGTCCGGACACCAAGGACAATTCACGGCAGTCACGTCGAATCAAAACAAGCGCCCGTATTAACGGCGACGATTAAAGAGGATACGGCATTCAATGCCGGATTCCGAGGCTCCAAACCCGTCAACGGAAGAAGCCATTTAAAAGAACAACCCGGGCCCGCCCAATCTGGATGAATACTCGACCGCTCATGCGGATACATGGCACCCGAAAAGCCAGCTAATCACACCAATAGAGATTGTTGGGTGTTCAGCAGGCCGCAAGATAATTGCGAACACAATGACAAGGGGCTAAATAGCGACGACGAGGAAGAGACCCGCCGCGAACAACAGAGACGAAGGGTTTCCCCGCAAGTGCGGACGGTGAATATGATTTACGCGACCCATATACCCAAGAGGGAGAGGAAGCGCGACTACGGACGTCTATGCGATGGAGCGATCGCCCAAGTTCAATCCATGGTCCTCTGTCCGATCACTTTCGATCGACGAGACCATCCGACTAGCATACGCCATGGCGGATTCGCCGCATTGGTCTTAGACCCAATCATCGATGGATTTCACCTCACAAGAGTCCTCGATGGACGGCGGCAGCACTGAACTGCTTTATCAGGGACACGGTCGCAAAATGGGCATAGACCCATCAAGGATCAAACCTACTAAGACAACCTTTAAAGATGTCATCCCAGAGTGGAAGCCAACTATGCAGGCTCTATCACACCGAAGTGGTCTTCGGATCCCGGATAATTTCCGAAGCGAAGAGTTAATCTTGATATAGTCCCGTTCAGAAGCGGCTATCATGCCCTGCTCGGACGTACCGCGTTTGCAAAATTCAACGCGGTGCCGCATTATGCATACCTAAAGCTCAAGATGCCGGGCCCTTGTGGAGTCATTACGGTCAATGGGAATACGGAACGCTGCTTCCGTACGGAGGAACATACAGCGGCTCTCGCGGCAGAAGTACAGAGCAGCCTTCTACGGCAATTCTCTAGTCCGGCAACTAAAAAGCCGGACACATTAAAGCGCGCCCGGAGCAACACTAACCAAGACCACCTGGCGCGATCGGAGCACGCGTAGCAATGCGGCCCCCACCCTCGCCCGCGTTTGGTCACAAGTATAACACTCCGCGTACATCATTACGCTTTGGAGATACCATGGGCGCAGGGGAGGGGCTTAACCTCAAGGATTGAAGAGTGCGGCTCGACCGCACCAGGGGCTCGTGCTAGCGCCCCCCTTGGTGTTATTTTTTATCTTTTCTTTTTCTATATGCAGGACTCTACCAAATAGAAGCCCTGCCCGTCGGCGAACTTGCGAACTCACGATACTGTGATCGGGGATTAAAGAAGGCTGCGGCGAACACTCAGGTGGTCTCCATTACGAGCATTAAATTCAATTACATACACTAAGTCTGCAGCTTATCCCTGAAGGGGGACATGTTAATTTAGTCCGAATCCCTTGCTTACCGCACTATTTGTATCAGTCCACTTTATTAGCAGACCTTCTGTCATAAATGACGCAGCACTTCCCTTTTTGCAAGTTTATTACCTTTTCATGGCAATTGCGTTATCCTTTACAAATGTTCACTATATGACATATTGCACCCGTACACTTTGGTACGGTCCAATACACCAGGGCTTACATTTCCCCATATTACGGTGTGATTAAGTCCGAACACTTTCACAAGTGCGGCACCCGAACTTATAGCATTATATGAATCAGCTCGAATCATGTCTTGGGTCAATAGTTGGGTTTGCCCGGCTCCTATGTTTTGGTGCCTTACGTTCCGTTCCGTCGGCTAAGGTAGCACTAGGAGAACCATCTGCGATTGCGCCCGGTTTGGCGGGTTAACGCCTCGATGAGAAAGCTAAAACCGACCGGCATGATAAGGCGAGAGATGGTCGCTGTTTGAGAGGTCTTTTCGGTCCCTAAAGACTCATGCCGCTTCGAGCGAAGTTCCGGATGATGTCCGACGAAGGCGTGGATAGCGCCCCGGGTTCGGTCTTCTGAATACCAGGGGCTTCGCCGAGATTTAAAATTATAGAATTCTATGGCTAAGTGAGAGTGTTCAAGCACTATAAGTCCGGTCGCCTTGTTCGTTGTGTTGAGCGCCTCCCTAGATGGACCCAAAGATGGGAACAAGAGTGCTCAAGTTTATCACCGAACACCCCAAAGACTCGTGGCTTGGGGGTGAAGCCAACGACTTGCCATCTCTCGATTTAACAAGCGGCCGCATGAAGGTAATATTTTAAATTAAACAAAAGCGTTGCTCATGGCGCATATAAACGAAGTTTTCGGCGCCGCAGGATAAACACAGGCGAGTTCACTCAAGGATTACATTAAGGGGACACTCATCCGCGATATCGCGGGCTCCCTTCAGACAACTATATAATAACGCTCCGGCAGACGGTGCTCCTTGCGGGCGGCGGATCCGAGAAGTTTCTCCGCATCCAGCTTGCCCCATTGCACCTTTATGCGGGCAAGGGCTCGACGAGCGCCTTCAATGCAAAGCGGATCGCTTGATCACATCCAGCCTTGGGCACGCATCAACTAGCCGCCGCAGACTAGGCCAAAGTAGCTGCCAGCAGGCCTGCCCGCCCCATACCGGACTGTGAGGCCCTTCATGGCCTCCTCGGCTACCTTGTGGAGTTCGACCAGCTGCTTCACTGGTCGCTTGGGGGCACCGGATGGCGGCCTCGGCGTCATCGAGACCGAAGACCTTCTCCGTTGAGCTCCCTCCTCGCCACGATAGAACGCAGCGGCATCGATGCACTACGCGCAGATCCGCAAATGCCCACGAGAGCTCGAATTGGGTAAGTATCCGATAATTTACATTAACATGCTTGCTCGCATGAAAAACGCCTTACCGCTGCTATCTTCTTCATGTCCTCTACCTCCTCACGGGCCCTCCGGGCCTCGGCCTTGGCGGTTGGCACTTTCGAGCCGAGGCAAGCTCGGACTCTCGAGTCTTGAGTCACGCTCCAAACTCTCATGCTTTTTCATGAGAGCATGGAGCTCTTGCCGAACTTCCGCCACCAGCGCCGCTTGCTTTTCTCGCTCAGTCCGTTCCGTGGCCGCATTGCGTTCGACCACGGACACGGCATCTTTCAGGGCTGCCACCTCGTTCGTGGCCCCTGCATTGCACATTTTATCCTGGTTAATCTTGTTTGCAACCAAAACCCTTTTCTGTAAGGTACATATTTAAAGTGGTGTTATTCACCTTCTTTTTCCTTGAGCTGCCTCTTGACATGGCCGAGCTCTTGCTCCGACCGCTCAAGGTCCTTCTTCAGTGCCTCGACCTCCCTGTCAATGCCGCAGAGGTCAACATAAGAGCCTGCAAACCCATATTGACATATTTTAGAAACCCTGCGTATATCTTGTTAAAGATCCTCAGTCCGGCTTTTCTTTCCGAACACCGGACTAAGCATCAGGGGCTACTGTCTATGCGGTATTATATTGCTTAATTTTAAACTTCTTACCTCAAAGCCTGTTAGAAGGCTGTTGCAGGCTTCGGTCAGCCCGCCCTTGGCGAGCTGGACCTTCTCAATCACCGCACTCATGAGAGTGCGGTGTTCTTCCTCAATGGAGGCGCCTTTGAGCGCCTCCAGCAGGTTGTCCGGTGCCTCCGGTTGGACGGAGGCCGCCGGCATCACGGTCCTGCCCCTCCTTCGAGGGGGCTGCGTGCCGGACTCTAGAACCGCTACAGGTTCCGGAGTCAAGTCCGGCACAAAGTCCGGGAGGCTGCCTGACGGCGCCTCCGGAGCCTCCTCCTGGCGCGTCCCCCTATTTGATTCCGCCTCGTCGTCTTCGGCGCGTGGGGTAGATGCAGTCGGAATGGAATTTACATCCGACGGCGCCAACGACCCGCTCATCGAGTCGGGAAAGTCGTCACCGGCCGGATTAAAGAAACAGTGCGGTATTAGAAGGACACTGTGTGACATACTATAATACGGCATATGAATGATCCGGATACTTACGATCTTGCCGGACGCCGGGCCCTTGGAGGCCACTCTTCCTCGCCAACGCTGATGTCGGCGAACTGTCCGGGATGGTTCTCCCCTCTTGGACCCTTGGCCGCCCGATTGGGAGGCCTTCTCTTCTTCTCCCCTCCTCGGGAGAGAGTACTCCTCCTCCTCCTCCTCGTCTTCGGGAGGAATCCTCGTCGTCGTCAGACGCTTGATTGCGGGAACTCTTTCGAGTCCCCGCGGCCACCTTCTTGGCCTTCTTCTCCGGCACCACGTACGGTGCCGGAACCACCAGCAACCTTGCTAATTGGGCATTCACTGGTTCTTCTGGCATGGGAGCCAGACTGATAATCAGCTCGGCCTTCTCCATCCATTCCTGTCAAAGGAAAGAGGCAGATTAAAAAACCTCGCTAGAGTCAATCTAAATTACTACAAGTGACCCGTAATGGGGTCGAATCACTTACCCCATCAGTCGGAGACCGCAAGCTGAATCCGCGGTCTTCGGTCGTGAATGCGGGCGCATCGGCGCTCTTGAATAGCACCCTCCAGGCACCTTCGTATGTTGTATCGAAGAGCCCGCTCAGCGTCTGGTGCTGTTCCGGATTAGACTCCCACAGAGTAAATGCCCTTTCTTGGCATGGGAGAATCCGCTGGAGGAGCATGACCTGGACTACGTCGACGAGCCGGAGCCCATTGCTCACCAGCTTTTTGATGCAGTTCAAGTCCGTCACCTCCACGGATTACCCCACCGCAAGCCCTTCTCTTTCCGGAGGTGAGCTGCGTGGGGATTCCAGATCTAAATTCGGGGCCGCCGCCCATGTAGGCTCGCGGCTCGGTGATATAGAACCACCCGATTGCCACCCTTGACGGAGTCCACGAAGGTCCCTTCTAGCCAAGGGGCGTTGGGCAGCTTGCCCAACATAGCGCCTCCGCATTCGCTTGCGCCCCTTCATGATCTTGCTTGGCGTTGAAGGTCTTGAGCCACAGTGAAGTGGGGCGGATGTAGAGGAAGGCCTCGCACACTGACGATAAACGCCGAGATGTTGAGGACGAAGTTGGCGCGGATCGTGGAAATCAGGCCATAGTAAATCATGAGCCCCGGACGAATGGATGGAGCGGAAAGCCCAATCCAGCGGAGGAAGTGGGGAAGGAAAACGACCTCTCGTGAGGTCCCGGGTAGGAACGAGTTGCCCCGCGTCGGGCAGCCGATGCGCAATGTTTCGAGAAGGTATCCGCGTCGCAGCTTGGTGATGTCCTCCTCCTTGGCGGTGGAGGTCATCCACTTGCCTCCCCCTTCGGACATGTTCGGGGAAGGGTTGAGGCGGAATGCGCGAGCTTGAGCGTTGGAGCTTGGGTTCGCAGGGATGGATGAGCAAAGGAGGAAGAAGGCGTAGGTGAGAAGGTAAATCCTTATCCCTTATATATAGGCGGACAAAACTATGCGTCCCTCACCGGCCTGGTAAAACTCGCTTATCCCCCAAGCGCCACCATCAATGGCGCAGTTGGGTTACCCACGCACGTATTGATGAGAATCCCGGGAAGGGGGGAACACGGTCTCTGCATTGACAGGACGTGCCAAGGAAACCGCTTCGCTAAACATGCTGAGGTGGAATAGTAAAAACAATTAGAACGAGGGCTTGGCTGCGGCGTGATGTCGTGCCGCATAATACGTCAGCAGATTGGATCGGTGTATATGTTTTATTCTCTCTACGTTGGAATGTGGAAATTATTTTGCAGAGCCGAACACTATCCTGGTGTTCATTATCTTCTCTGGATTATTCAAGGGAGGAACCCGCCTTGCAATGCCGAACATTATGCACGCCGGACTTATCGTCATTGAAGACTGGTTCAGGCTCTTGAGGAGTCTGGACTAGGGGTGTCCGGACAGCCGGACTATCAATATCCGTCGGACTCCCGGACTACGAAGATAGAAGATTGAAGACTCCGGCTCGTGTCCGGAAGGTACTTTACTTGGCGTGGAAGGCAAGCTTGGCAATACGGATACGTAGATCTCCTACCATTGTAACCGACTCAGTGTAACCCTAGCCCCTCCGGTGTCTATATAAACCGGAGGGCTGTAGTCCGTAGGACACAACATTACATCTCAACAATCATACCATAGGCTAGCTTCTAGGGTTTAGCCTCATTGATCTCGTGGTAGATCTACTCTTGTACTACCCATATCATCAATATTAATCAAGCAAGGCGAGGGTATTACCTCCATCGAGAGGGCCGAACACAGGGTAAAACATTGTGTCCCTCGTCTCCTGTTACCATCCGCCTAGACGCACAGTTCGGGACCCCCTACCCGAGATCCGCCGGTTTTGACACCGACACTCTTCCTCGTCCTCTGGGAGCTCTTTTCTCAGAATATACGCGATATATGGAATTGTCCATTCAGGTGTGACTACCAAGATCTCCATAACCAAATCGACCACTGCTGGGACTTCTACCTCAGTCGGATCCGTGGCACTCTTGGGTTGCGGAGCTTCTTCGGTGAAAGGATCTTCTTTGACTGACGGAGTGTGTATATGCTCCAAGAACACACCACTCGGAATGGCTTCTCTCTTGGAACCTATCTTTGCGGATCATCACCGCTTGATTTTTCATCGGGGTATGTGATGGAGCTCTAACCCTCAAACTTCTTTTCCAGCTTCCTCACTGCATTGCAGTATCCAGTCATGGTTGGGCTTCTCACGTCCCACTCCTTCATCACTTGGTTGACCACTAGATCCGAGTCGCCATAAACCATAAGGCGACGGACGCCGAAAGTGAAATGGCCATGCATAACCCATACGTAAGGGCCTCGTACTCTGCCTCATTGTTGGAGGAATCAAAGTGAATCTGGAGCACATATCCGAGCTTATCTCCTCTGGGGAAACCAAGACCATTCCAAAGACCGGAACCATTCAGCATCTTAGAGCCATCAAAAACATGGTCCAATGCTCGAGTGAACTTCGATCGGGTTGTTGTTGTTCAATCCACTCGGTGAGAAATCCGCTATTGCTCGGGACTTAATGGCTTTCTTTGCCTCGAACTTGATATCAAGGGAAGAAGTTCAATCGCCCATTTCGCCACTCGACCAGTTGCATCTCACATTGTGCAGAATCTCTCGAAAGTGGAGCGTTCTTGACGCATCGTGATGGAATGATCGAGAAATAGTGAGCAACCTTCTTCATGGTCATGTATATCCCATACACAAGCTTCGATAATGAGGGTATCTCGCTTGGATGGAGTTAAAACTTCGACAGATAGTATCTCGGGCGTTGAACTTTGAAGGCTTTCCTTCCTCTTCCTTTCGACCGTAAGTCATCAGATCGATGACTTGTCCTGTGGCTGCGATATAAAGCAACAGAGGCTCTTTATTGATTGGAGCAGCAAGCACCGGTGGGTGGAGAGCGAGCTTTTAGCTCGGCAAACGCTGCATCGACTTCGAGTCCACTCGAACTTGCGCCTTCTTCATCGATCGGTAAAGAGGCAATGCCTTTTCACCGAGTCGTGAGATGAATCGACTTAATGCGGCCAAGCATCCATTAAGCTTTTGGACATCGTGCACTCGCACAGGGCGTTTCATTCGGAGAATGGTGCCGATCTTCTCTGGATTAGCGTCGATCCCTCGCTCGGAAATGAGAAAACCGAGTAACTTGCCACCAGGAACTCCGAATGTGCACTTTGATGTATTGAGCTTGATATCATACCTTCTGAGGTTGTCAAATGTTTCGGCGAGGTCAGCGAGCAGGTCGGAACCTTTTCGTGACTTGACCACGATATCATCCATATACGCTTCCACATTCCGACTGATTTGAGTGAGTAAACACTTCTGAATCATTCGCATAAATGTGGCTCCGGCATTCTTGAGACCGAATGGCATGGTGATATAGCAGAAGCACCCGAATGGAGTGATGAAAGCTGTTTTTATCTCATCGGGTCCGTACAGACGGATCTGATGGTACCCGGAATAGGCGTCTAGAAAAGATAATCTGTCGCATCCCGCGGCCGAGTCAACAATTTGATCAATGCGAGGGAGAGGAAAATGATCTTTCGGGCAGGCCCGATTGATGTGCTTGAAATCAATGCACATTCGGAGCGATTTGTCCTTCTTAGGAACCATGACGACATTAGCGAGCCACTCGGAGTGATATATCTCTCGGATAAATCCTGCGCCAACAATGAGCCACTTCCTCACCAATAGCCTTTCTCTTACGGACGGCGGACCGCCAAGATGCTCTTTGACTGGTTTTCTTGATGAGTCGACTCTAAGGCGATGCTCAGCCAGATCCCCAGGAACACTCGCATGTCCGCTGGCTTCCATGCAAAATGTCCCGATTCTCATGGAGGAACCGGATGGCGCTTCTTCCTATTTCGGTCGAGTGTTGTGGAGATGTGGGTCGGGCTGCATTAGGGTCGGTCGGGTGAATGTGGACAGGCTTCGTCTCACCGGACGACTGAAATGCAGATTCTGTGGCGGGCTTCTTGGATCGCAGCAAATCACTCGGATCTGCGTTTTGCTTGTATTCTTCAAACTCGACCGCTGTCACCTGGGAATCGGCAATCTTTGAGCCCTTCTGAAAACACTCTTCTGCCTTCTTCCGATCACCGCTGACAGTGATCACTCCTTTGGGGCCGGGCATCTTCAGTTTGAGGTACACATAACATGGTCGAGCCATGAACCGTGCGTAAGCTGGTCTCTCGAAAATGGCGTGATACGCGCTCCGAAAATCCACGACCTCAAACGTCAACTTTTCCTTGCGAAAATGCTTTGAATCACCAAACACCACGTCCAGAGCTATTTGGCCGAGTGACTCGGCCTTCTTTCCTGGTATAACTCCATGAAAGCTCATGTTACTGGTGCTCAGTCGGGACATCGGAATGCCCATTCCTTTCAGTGTGTCTGCATACAACAAGTTCAGTCCGCTACCACCGTCCATCAGCACTTTCGTCAGCCGAGTGCCTTCGACAATTGGGTCGACCACCAAAGCTTGCCTCCCGGGGGTGGCAATATGAGTCGGGTGATCAGACTGGTCGAATGTGATGGGTGTTTGGGACCATCTCAAATAACTTGGTTTTGCTGGGGCAACCATGTTCACCTCACGGTTAATGGCCTTCAATCGGCTCTTGCTTTCCACATCAGTGAAGATCATCAGAGTGGAGTTGACATGCGGATATCCTCCCTCACTGTCCTCCTTGTCTTCGCCTTGTCCGACTCCTTTTCCTTGTCCTTGGACTGTTTTCCTAAACCTTTGGATCAGAGTCGACATTGGCGAGTGGTATGCTTTGGGTAAATGATATTGCCCTCTTCATCTTTCTTCGTGTGGATGTGACACGGCATATCCATCACGTCGTTTCCTCTTTATCCTTCACTTTCTTAGGATTCCGTGATCCTTTTGGTTTCCTTTGAACTTTCCACGAGTCACGGCGAGCCTCTCCAGAGCTCTTGGTTCGACTTCCGCTTCGCTTCCGATGGTGTTTCCCTTCTCCGACTGACTCGGCTTGTACTTGCCGCTACGGAGTCGGTCTTCTTCTTCACCATTGGCGTACTTGGTAGCAATCTCCATCATCCGATTCAGGGTCATGTCGCCGGTTCGACCAAACTTCAAACTCAATTCTCTGTTCTTGACGCCATCTTTGAAGGCGCAGACTGCCTGATGATCAGACACATTCTCCACGGTATGGTGCAGAGTGATCCATCTCTGAATATACTCTCTGAGAGTCTCATTCGTCTTCTGTACACAGACTTGCAGCTCTGTCAATCCAGCTGGTCGCTTGCAAGTTCCTTCAAATGTTCTGACGAACACTCGGGACAGATCTTCCCAAGTGTAAATGCTGCTAGGAGGTAACTGATTCAACCACGCTCTGGCAGAACCTTCCAAAATGAGGGGCAAATGCTTCATGGCCACCTCGTCATTCCCACCACCAATCTGAACCGCCACTCGGTAGTCCTCGAGCCAAGTTTGGGCTTAGACTCACCAAGTGAACTTGCGACTCTGTTGCCAACCTGAAATTGGGGGAATCATCGTGGCTCGATAGCCTCGCTGAAACATTCGGACCGTAAACATGCACTCGACCGCTTGTGGGCGCATCTCTGTCGGGCCCGCCCGATGGGCTCTGTTTGGTCGACCAAGCCTTGCATGATAATGGATCGCGTCGAAGCTCGGTTCTCGGGGTCATTGGAGCTCTTCGCCCTGCGAGTTGGACTTTGTCATCTTCTGCCGAGGAGCGTAAGACCCACCCCTCGGAGGGGGAGTGGGCACTCGACGCCTATCATCACGATCGTGTCGGTCACCGTACTGGTCTCGCCGATTCTCGCGTCCTTCACGCCGCGGAGGCGATCTGGGACTATGAGCCGACTGAACCGTATTTGAAGCGACGGATCGACTGTGAATTATGTTACGCGACTGCGACACGGCTGAATTCTGGTCTCCTGCTGCCCGGAGCAAATCCCTGATCTGCATCAATCCACTACCAGCTTCCGACTGAGAGGGCTGGATGGACTCTGCTATACGGGTTGCAGCTGCTAAATTCTGAATTGGGGTTCGATATACTTGAGTCGGCGGGAAGAGCTGACGTCGATTGGCGTCGGGTGCTCATTGCACAGCGCTTCGTCAAGTGCTGTTGAAGAGTTTCAGCGCGAGCGTTCAATAAGTTAACAAACGTGCCTCCTCCAAAGCGCGAGCCTCGGGGGTTTCTCCCGCGATGGGAGTATGCAGGGCATCCATGTTCCTGCGGCGGAGATCTTCCCTCTGTAGAGAGTCGAGTGGCTCGGGCTGGTACTCTTCGTGGTCCCGTACGGGGTCGCCTCCACCGCCTGCCCCGCCCTCATGGGTGAAGCCAGGAGGATTGCCAGGCCCGTTGACCATCAAGATTTCCGCCGCCGGATCACTGCTATCGCACTCGGATGTAGTCTCTATGGAGCCAGTCGACAGATCGAACAGGCCGTAGAGGGATTCGTCGGGCTCGACTGCCGCAACTTGGGCGGTGGCCGTCTGGCGAGCCACCGCGTGCTTCACCCACCGCTGGAGCCTCGACCGACCAGAGCGCTTGTGCTGGTGGGAGACCAGGAGGGTGGCCGATAGGGGAGTCGACCGATACGGGGTCGACGATTGTCGCAGCAGAACGCCGCGGACACATGCGCGAAAATGCGTCGCACCACGGACGGGGAGCGCATCAATGTTGAGTGGAGCTTCCTGGAGCCAAGCGGAGTCGTCGGCGATGAAGGTGAGAGCGCCAAGACGGATCTCGCGGCCCTCGACCAAAACTCCAGTAGCAACCATGATGAAAGTACTCGAAAGAATCGCAACTCCTCCAGAAAATCGCTAAAACACCTGCCCCATGGTGGGCGCGAACTGTCGTGGTTCTAAGTCTGACAGTAGAGTGGGGGTAGGTATGGAGAGGCAAGGCCCTAGCTATGGAGAGGTTGTAAACACAAGAGATGTACGAGTTCAGCCCTTCTCGGAGGAAGTAAAGCCCACGTCTCGGGCCGGAGGGGTCGAGTGGATTATATGAGTATGGATTATAGGGTGCGAACCCTTACGCCTGTGGGGGGTGGCTTATATAGAGTGCGCCAGACCCCGCCATTACGTAATGAAGGGTTTAAAGTACATTAAGTGCAGGCGCATCGTAACGCCCACATAAAGTGTCTTAACTACCATAAAGTCTACTTAATTACAGACCGTTGTAGTACAAAGTGCTTCTTGACCTTCTGGTGGTCGAGTGAGTCTTCATGGTCGAGTCCTTCAAGTCAGTCGAGTGAGTTCCTTGTAGGTCGACTGGAAGGTGATCTCTTCTTAGGGTGTCCTTGGGTAGGGTATTTAGATCAGGTCTATGACCCTACCCTAGGTATATGACTCCATCAACTGCCACCTCTCGTTCCCTACTCATCCTCGAAAAAGTCCACGACCTATCTGTCGCCGGTGGACGTGAGGTCTGCGATGGAACTGGTGGCGCCTGCGCTGTCGTTGTCCCACCGGGTCCCCTGATGGTTCGTCGACGACGCGTAGGAGGCGCAGCTCGCGTTGTTTTCTTTTGCGATCGCTTGCAACTGCGCCTCAGCGGTGACCGCTTCCTAACGAGCAGTGGCTTGAGCTCGGACGACATCGTAGATGGCACTCTGCTCCCCGACAAAGTTGGGGTTCGCCGCGGCCATGGCCGCCACGGCCTCCTCACTCGCCCGCTCGCCATAGATCTGGCCCTCCGCCAGCCGGTGCCGCTCCAGGAGGTTGTACCGTTGTTCCTCCTGCGCCCGCTGGAACGCTGACAAAGGTGCGGGCGCAGGCTACACCTTTCCCATGTCAGCGTTGTAGTGCGCCTGCGCCCGCTCCATGGTGAAGCCGGCATGCACAGTATGCGCGGGAGTTGGGGCGGTGTTGTCGGAGTCCATCGTGGTGTCGTCCTCGTTGTCGGCGAAAAGTCTCTCCCACAGAGTTTCGCCGCCTGCAGTCATGGCGGATGTAGTGCAAGGGAGGAAGATGAGAAGGGGTTGTTGTGGTGTGGAGTTAGCCGGGTGTGACCGCCTTTAAATAGCGGATTCCGGTGAGGCGAGGCGTCCGGATGCGTCAATGCGCAGCGCTGGAGTGAGTTTCTCGACCGGTGAGCCTGCTTAATGGTGGCATACGGACAGGCAGCGGCATTGAACGTGCGTGATAGATATCCGTCCCGTCCCTTTCGGGTCAAGCGTCTCCGGCATTGAACAGGCATGGACGTCGCGGGCGGTGCGCTCGACTGGCGCGCCGCTTCAATGGCGAAAGTACTGAGAGGTCGCGTCCGCCTTGAGCCGTCTTCAATGTTGAGCAGCGCGCTCTATAGTGGCATGAATGCGGGCAGCTGGCGCCGGACGGGAACGCGCGTAGGGTGAGGGAGGAGAGGTTTTGATGGGCAAGGGCGGTCAGAAGCGGATGTAGGATCAATTTAGACTCCCGCAAATTCTTTGACGTTTATCTTCGGTTTATAGAAGGAATCACGTTCGAACCGTGCCGCGGATCGATGCAAAGCCGCATTGGATGGCTTCCGCTGCGGTGCGGACGCATGGGAAGGTTTGCGGGTGAGACGGGCAAAAAGGTTTTTTTTTTCTGTGTGCTTCGGTTGAGTGACGGTGGATCATACTAGATGGGTCATTCAGTGGCACTGTTTTTACCTGTACCTTTTTCTGGCATGAGAAGATGTAGCAGCACTCCACAGTTTGATCGCAGGCGTGTCAGGCTTCTTGTTGCCGAAAAGCGAAAGGCGCCCACGGCAGGCACGCAGCGTGCTGTCAGTGAGAGTGAGTAGCCTGCCTCACCCTGCAGGCGCCCTTTTTGTCGACGTCCCTTCCTCGCTCCACAGTTTGCTCCGATGATTGCAAGCCAACGGTAGAACGCGCGTAATCTGCACGGCTACACGTGACGCCGGTAGTAATAAACCCCGCGCAAACGTGAGTAGGTGACCGGCCAGTTCGCGCACCCGGACCACACTTGGCGCGGAGCTGCTGCACGAGGGACGCAGATTCTTCGTTGCTCTGTAGTTTTCTTGGTGCTTTTCTCAGTGATTTGTCGATACTGATCACAGGCTTAATCTCGCCCGTCGTTACACGACGGATCGAGAAGCTGCACGGTTGGTGTTCGTGTACGTATCTTAGATCCGTGGGGGTCCAACAGAGGGTCCTACGTCTACGCGCTACGGCTGACAGCCTCCGGTGCCGTATAAGACTCGCAGGCAAAGGACAGCTCGTCGGCGTTGCAGAGGGATACGATCAATAGCTACGTAAAGAACGCGTTTGGCGACGGGCAACAAGCGACGGTTTTAGAAAAATGTTCATCCTATATTAGAAATTGTTCAAAGGATATACAAATGCTCAATGTGCATTCGAAATTGTTCAACGCATATTACAAAATGTTCAATGCGTATTCAAAATTGTTCGACACATATATTCATATTTTTTCAAAAATGTTCATCATATACTAAAAAAGAAGTTCATCGTATAACACAAAATAGCTCGTCTTGTATTACTGACAATGTTCATCATATATTAAAATAATGTTCAACGTATGTTACAAAATGTTCAACGGATATTACAAATGTTCAATATGTATTTTTTGAACTTGTTTGATACTTATACATCCGCACCGCTAAACTATAATTAGGTCTCATCAGCTCGATCGGTTATTAACACCGACGACCCAAAAAATGGAGACCCAAAGAAATCAAGAAAACCAAAAAGAAGAAGCAACTACTTAGTGCCTGTTCGGCAGGCCTCCGCCCCGCAGCTCAGCTCCTGGAGCGGCTGAAGGAGCTGCGGAGTGGCACCGAACGCGCTGGCTCCATGCCTCTCTCAGAGCGGAGCGGAGCGGCTTGTAGGCCACTTTTTCTGCAAACGTGCCGCTCCGTGCGCTCCGCTTCTGGATGGAGCTGGGATTTGGAAAGCGGGGAGTGGACGTCTGCCGAACAGGGCCTTAGCAAAGCTACGATAGGGAGGGGCATCCTGAGGCCCCGGAACAACAGGAGGAAGCCCCGCATCATCCCTGCCCTGGGCGACTCGGGGGCTCGAAAACCCAAGCAGCTCCATTTGACCACAGTGTAAAAGGTTCACATCATGCATGCCTAGCCATCTCTTGGTCATATCTCAAACTCTTGTTGTGTATTTGCAATGGAAGAGAAGATGCGTCGCCATTTCTGGGACTTGCTTACAAAGGGGCATAGATTACAATTAGGTCATCCTTTTTTTTGGAGTCGATCCGCCGTCAAAATTATGTTATTGATGACAAACCAAGCAGAGAACTTGCATTTGGGAGGGACGGGGAGGGGATGTTTCTCGAAAGAGTTTTTACAAAGTTAGTATCAATCAATCCTCTGAATTGGACCTGGTAGGCATACTTGGCGGAGTAGTGTCCGCCGTTCGTTAGCTTCGTGTCCGCCCTGTTCGGGTTAAGATGGATGGAAGATAGCATTTCCCAAAGATTAGCGAACTCCGTTAGGTGGTTAGCAGAGATGCCCGCGCTGATGTTGTTTGGGCGACCCGGAAGTTGTTGTGCATGGCCTTTTGGACAGAGCAATTCTTCCTTTTGGACAGCAGGAAGATGCGGGGGGGCGATGTCTTTACACGGGACGACGGTAATAAAAAACCGGGGCAAGCGTGCATGAGTAGGTGACCGGCCACTTCACACTTCCGGACCACACTTGGCACGGAGCTGCTGCACGAGGGATGCAGCTTATTCCCTGCTCTGTAGTTTTTGTTGGTGCTTTTCTCAGCGATTTGTCGGTACTGATCACAGGGCTAATCTCGCCCGTCGTTACACGACAGATCGAGAAGCTGCACGGTTGGTGTTCGTGTACGTATGCTTAGATCCGTGGGGTCCAACAGAAGGGCCTATGGTGCGCCTACGGCTGACAGCCTCCGGTGCCGTATAAAGACTCACAGGCAAAGGACAGCTCGTCGCGTTGCAGAGGGATACGATCAAATTGGGGTCTTTGGAGCCACGTAGTACAGTACGCGTTTGGCGACGGGCAACAAGCGACGGTTTTGGAACCTTGGACGGAGCACACCAGTGCTCCAGCCTGGTTGTGGTTGGGCTGTCCGTCCGTCCGCCCGTGCATCGGTGTCTGGGAAGCAAGCAGGGGAGGGGAAGGGCATGATTGGGCTCCGTGGCTCGGTGCAAATAACTGCGCCGCACACCAATGTCTGTCCGGCTCCCGTAGCCGTAGCCGGGGATCTCTCATCTTTGTGTGCGTGCGTATCCATCATGTCCATGCGTCCGGCATGCATCATCCCGAGGTGCTACGCGCCACTCCTTTTTTTTTTCCTTTGGGAAAGGGGGAAAAGAAGCTACGGGGATTGTGTTCCTGACTTGCCGTGGTGATGGAATCATTGGACAGCTGAGGATTCCTCATTCGGTCTCCAAAGCAAAAGAAAAGGGCAGGGCAATCGATTGCGGTGCTATGGCTTTGAAGTAGCTGCTAGTAGAATAGGGCATTTTGAAGACCAAGCTCCATGGAGCCCTTTATTTTAAAAAATCCAAAATTCATAAATTTCAGATTCAAAAAATCTGAAAAAACACATATGTATGCAAGGATATAAAGTGTATGTGTGAAAAATTTCAGGATGAAATACCTGGAATTGCGAGCTGCACAAAATAAATCATGGACTTTGAAGATGAACACTATATATGCTAAAAAGCCCCAGGTTTGTTTTTATTGTGTAGCTCACATTTTAATGTATTTCGGCCTGAAAATTTGCACACATGTGCATTATGTATCTAGGTATATGTGTATTTATTTTCAGAATTTTTTGAAACTGAAAAAGTTTGAATTTTAAAATTTTCAAATAAAGGCCACCATGGAGTTCGGTCCCCGTTTGGTATTTTCGCTGCTAGTAGTACTATGAACTTATTTCTACGCTCTTTGGTTCAGGTCTCAGCTGTTGCACTGTGTGGTGCTCCTGATGCCATGGTAATAATCGTTTCGTTCATCTTTTTTCTTTTTAGTTAGAAAAAAAAGGAAGGTCGAAATCCACGAGTATCAACATCTGCAGATGTGTACGACCACAATATCATTAAAGTTGATTTTGAAACAAGGTAAAAATCATCTGCAAGGAGAATACACAATAGAGACAAGAGCAATTTTTGACAAGACATGACCTATACATAAACGGCAAAGTGTACGTTATTCCACAAAACATCTCAGATTCATGCTCCGATGGCTTGGGATTGCTCGGTACATGGCCAGGGCGAAATCCCTGCATCTTATGCTGGCAGCGGCGACACCCGCGGTTGCCATCCCCTTCTTGGAGGTGCTACCATGGCCGGTATCCGTGCCCCTCTTCGAAGATCAAGGGAAACCCTAGGTCGGGTTCCCCAGATCGGACGTCGATGGCGTCTTGGTATCGTCCTCCTCTGTGAAGGCGTTGTCTTGTTTGCTCGCGGCGTCCTCGGTGATGGATTTGGAGATGTTGGTTGTCTAGTTGTTGCTTGGGCTGCTTCTCTGGTTGGCGAGTTTAGTTGTGTTTTTCTTTCTTTGGGTCGAGCATTTGATTTCTCTCTGCTTCGGGCAGCATGTTCACGCCTCTTGCTTCGTGCCATGGGTTGTACCACATCCTGTACTCACTCTAAAATCTTCTATGAATGGAATGATACACAAGCTTTGTATATTTGTGAAAAACATCTCAAAAAAGTATTTCACTACAATTTGAACATCATATTTTTTTAGCATGGCAAATCAAAAGTTTTGTATGGCAAAAATATGTTGTCCTAAGGATGGTAATTTCTTTTAGCAAGCAAGACAAATTCTTGCCGTCTTTTATCAGGATTTGCCATGTGTGCTAAACAAAATTTTCATCCTCGTGGTGACATAACTTGCCATAAAAATATATTTGATTTGCCATGGTTAAAAATCCGATATCAGATTTTTAACATTGAGACACTGCGGTTTCTTTTAATTAAAATCAGAGAGGAAGCTATCTTTATAAAATAAAGATTTTCAACATTACTGGAAAAATATAAACACACTCGCGCTCACGGTAACAATTTCAGCAGCTTACAGTTAGAATAAGGTTTTTTTTATCGTACTAAAAACCGGAAGTAGGCCTATAGGATGGTGCACGAGACCAAAAGTATCAGAGAGGATCGCACACCAGCGTTCATCCAAGTTTGGGCCGTAATCATGGAGGTAATACCTTACTCCTACTTGGATTTGATTGATGTATGGGTTGTCTCGTATGAGGGGTTTACAATGTTGTGGAGATGTTTGTATCGAGACTAAGGTAAGAAAACATATTATTCAATGCGTCGACTACCCCTAGGTCTCGTCTTATGTGGGGCTGGGAGGGGGGGGGGGATAATGTCGAACATGTGGTCCAGGTCTCAATAAAGACTTTGCAATATTTGCTAATATTAGATATGCCGGTGAACAAAGATGGAACAACACAATAAGTACAACTAAACAAGATAGAAGAGTTTAAGACGAGTGAACAATAGCGCAAACATCCGGAGTTGGGCATTTTGGAGACCGGGCTCAATGGAAGCCTTTATTTTCAAATTTCAAATTTCAAAATTTTTAGTTCTCAAAAGATTCTGAAAAAAAATACACATGTATCTAAGGTTGTAATGTGTATGTGCATAATTTTTCTGGATGAAATACGTTGAGTTGTGAGCTGCACAAAAAAATAAATCATGGACTTTTTGGGTGAAGAGTACATACGCTAAAAAGACCCGGATTTCGCATTTTTGTATAACATGACAAATTGTTTAAAATACACCCTGAGCTTTTTTGCATATGCGAGGACCATTTTAAAATGTACATGATGGCCCTTTTTTCTTCTAAAAACATGATATAAAACTTCCTATACATGATGGGCGACATTTTAAAATACACAATGATCATTCTTTTGTGTACACATTTTAGAGTATTTATAAACATATGATGAATATTTTTGTATACATGATGATTTTTTAGATATAACCTGAAAGTTTTCCGGATATGCGATGACCATTTTTAAAATGAACAATGAACAATTTGTATACATGATCGATGATATTATAAATTCACAAATGCACGATGTTATTCTTAAATATGCGATAATTATTTTGTAAATACACAATGATTTTTGTTTTGATAAAAACACAGTAAATATTTATAAACACATATTGAACATTTTTCGTAAATTCATGATGAACCATTTTAAACGTATTGACAACCTTTTCGAAATACACGCTGATCATTTTTTGTACATGATGAAGAATTTTTTTTCAGGTACCAACGAGTAGTTTTAAAATAATATGAGTTCATTTATAAATATGTTGGACATTTTTTCAAGTATAAATTTTTCTATGAAAATGCTACAAGTACTTTTTATAAATACACGACAAGAATAAGAACCAAAAGAAATGGAGAAGAGAAACAAAACAAAAAGGTGAACATGTTTTTTAATATTCAAGTAATTCAATTGAAAAATGAAAAAGGAACAATAGAACATAAAAACAAGACTACAAAAATAAAAATCAACATAAATAAATGAAAATAGAAGAAAACGAAATTATAAATAATGATAACCAAACAAAAATTAAAAATCACAAAACCAAAACCCCTAAAATTTCACCAAGAATTGCTTCTGGTTCCTCAACTATTGGCTTGGCCCAGGTCGTGTGGCCTTGGGGCGCGTGCAAAGTTTTTTGGGTTTTTTTAGCATCAGTACAGACACAAGCGCTCATATACACGCGCATACACTCATCCCTATGAATGCACACACGCACACCCTACCCCTATGAGCACCTCCGAGAGACTGAGCCGGCATGTCATCTTGAGATTTACGAAGCCACCGTAGGCGCCTCATCGTCGACGGGAACGTCTCCTCCCATCGAAAAGCGATCGCCGGAAATCCTGAAATAAATCCAGGAATAATGCGAGCACCAGGATTTGAACCCTGGTGGGTTGGGGATACCACTGTCCACCTAACCAACTCAAACACAGGTTGATTCGCGCGTGCAAAGTTAGTTGCAATACGCTACGAGCAACTTTCGCGCTTGCTTTATTGCGAAGGGGATGTAGCCGTCGTAACGGCTCTTGTGTGAGCTGGTCCGTGGGAGTCGTTTTAGGAACCTTCCATTCGGGTTTTAGAAGGTTGCGCTCAGTTTGGTTCTTTTTCCTTTTTATTTTTATTTGTTACTTCCCTTTTTTATTCGTGTTTCTTTTTTCCTTTGTGATTTTTTTGTTTTATCATAAAGAAAGTGAACATTATTTAAATATTGCATGAACACATTTTCATACTTCAATGTATAGTTTTAACACATGTGCAAACTTTAAGTATTATGAACATTTTCTAAATTTGTGGGAACGATATTCTACATTTTATGCTCATTCATAGAAATATTATGAACATGTTTTTAAACATGTGGTAATTTCTTTCAACGGTTTGGA
Organism: Aegilops speltoides; assembly: GCA_021437245.1. Lineage (NCBI taxonomy): Eukaryota > Viridiplantae > Streptophyta > Magnoliopsida > Poales > Poaceae > Aegilops > Aegilops speltoides. The sequence goes on from CM038145.1 coordinate 333,066,672, forward strand.
AATCTTTGTAAATGCATGAACTTTTTTATAAATGCATGAACAATTTTTTAAATTTTATTGAAATTTTGTTAGATATGCAAAACACTTATTTGAAGTGAACCCCGAACAAAACTAATCTTCTCTGCGTGTGCTAGCTTCGCAACAGGTGAGTATATCCCGTGGCATGTCCGCCTTGGCCCAATACTTGCCTCAGAAAACGGTAGACAGTGAGCCAGATGCGCATGCTATCCCCAGCCAGTACCGATCAAAAAAAAAAAAACATGTAATATGTGAGTTGCATGCGAATTCGTTTTCGGTTTAATCTTTATCGTCCGTTTCACTGTTTTGCATCTATTTTCTTCGGCTTTTCTTTGTTTTTTCTAGTGTTTTCTTTGGTTTATAATTTTTACATTTCTTTTTCTTGAGTTTTCTCTGGTGTTCCTTGTTTGCTTCTTCAGTTTTCGCTGGTTTTGTTTTTTCCCCGATGTATAACTTTTTCTAACATATTGCACCTTTTTCATGTACATCATGAACATTTTTATCTACATTTACCATTTTTGAAAATACATTACTAACATTCTTTAACATACCCCCCCTCCCCCCCAAAAAAAATCTTCCACATACGTGTTTTGATGTATATTTTTTCATACACATTATACCTTTTTTATAAATTTAAAACGTTTTCGGAATGTCTAATATTTTCTAAATACATGATTAATATGTTTTTCAAAAACATACGTTGATATTTTTGGAATATGGGGTAAACATTTTTCAAACACACAGTGAAACATTAGATTTAATGAAATGAATATTTTTGAACTACACAACAATATTTTTACACTGTATATTTTTTTAAATATTGATAAAATATTGTATTAAACGAGTGAACTTTATTTAATTGTAACGTACATGATGAATGGTACTCAATTTGTGTTAATTACATGTACATTTTTGACATTCTATATATTGTTTTGTAAAAAAAACCTTGTATATATTTTTGAAACATGTGAACATTTTTTAAACCACAAGCCTTTTTTTTAAAGCTATGTACATTTTTCTAAATCTTTCTTTAACAAATTGCTTTACACTGCAAGCTTTTTTTTCCATCAAATTCACAATTTTGGATTTGTAAGTAAACTGAATTTTGAAAAAAATATATTTATTTTTTGTCATTAAAATATGAACAGAAGTAAAAAAGAACAGATGAGTGATGAATATAAAAGAAAACGGACTACTTTTAGACATAAAGGAAAAAAAAAGAGCAATGATTTGGTACCCGGGCGCAGATGAGCCCGGACATGAACAATATCTTCATTTAAAATACAAAAAAAGTTAAAAAAATCCTAATTTTTTTGGTGCTGCAAGACACTCCTGTGCATGAACTCTGTGCAAAATTTTGTGAAGTTTGGACTTTCGAATAGGTCGTGGCAAAAAAGACAAAATTTGGATGTCTTAGAAACTTTTGAAAGTCACATTGTTCACGCCTGATTTTATCTCTTTTGCCACGTGCTCCTGGAATGTCCAAATTTCACAAAATTTTCCACGGATTTCACAACAGGAGCATCTTGCACCACAAGAAAGATTGGATTTTGTTCAAGTTTTTACTACTTAAAATTGAGGTACTGTTCACCGGGCTCATCTAAGCCCGGGCTCCGGGTTGAATTATCATGGAAAAAAGAACTACCTAGGATGTTTGACTGGCCCAACATTAGCAACTGGGAGGGCAGTCCTTCAGGCAAAACTTAGTTCAGCGTCGCGTGAAGCAATACATAGCCACGCCATGAGCCAGATGCACACGAGAAATCTCAAGGTGTTATGGCGATTTCTATTTGATGTTCGTGAGTGTCAAAATGGGAGCAACTAAAGAAGGAGGGCTCCTTCATGAGCCTTCCAAGGGTCATTTGGGTGGCTGAGAGTATGCCATCGAGAGCGCGCCCTACGTGTCGCGCTCTGGGCGCTTTGTCTGGGTTTTTTCGACCTTTTTTTGTCTTTTTAGATGACCCCCCCCCTTTGGCTTTTCGGTTTTCTACCCGTCTATCTTAGCTTTTAGGAAAAAAAATTACACAACAAAACACGTTTTCTTTTGCTTCCGCGATATGCAACGATTTGCTGCGCGAGAGACACTGCTGTGCTTCTCGAAAACGGGAAAAAACTGCGTTCTTTTTTACTTCCGCGAGGGGCAATGCCTCTCGAAAAACGAAAAAAGTGTTTTCGAGTTGTAACGCCCCGAGACCGATGCACCAGGTGTCTTCCAGTTATTCGCTGTCGTTGCCATGTCATTGGCTTGCATGTTGCACTTGCCATGTCATTATCTGCATTTCATCTGCATGTTTTTCAAAACTTGCATCCGTTCGGGTTCCCCCCGGTTCTCTCCGTTGTCCGTTCTGAGCCCAACCACACTCGCACGCGCCCGTCGCACCTCCCAGTTCTTGTTTCGCGAGCCGCAGAAAAACGTTCTCGGAATGGGCCGAGAGTTGACGAGTGGCCTTGGTATATCACTGGTAGACCGCCTGTCAATTTTCGTTCCATTTGGAGGTCGTTCGATGCCCCAACGGTTAACGGAGTTAACCGAACCCCCTTTTCTCTTGCAGCCCACCACCCCTTCACACAACCCCCTAGCCCACCAAACCCCCCTCCATGCTTTCCGTCGTTGGATCACGATCGTGTGGGCGAAAACCGCACCTCATTTGGACTCTCCTAGCTCCCTCTATCTATAAATGGGCCCTCTCCCCCGAAATCTCGGATTAATCCACCCTAACCCTAGTTCAAACTCCTCCCCGCCGCCGGACAATTCCTGCACCGATGGTCGGACGTGTCCGCGCCGCCCCTCACCCAATCCGCCGCCGCCACATGGCATCCTCCGCCTCAGCAGAAGCCGCCCGTCGCCCGAGCCGCCGGGGTCCGAGGTCGGCCCGCCCGGCGCGACCCGGCTGCCTCGCCCAGACCGACCGCCCTCCGCCGCCCATCGCCCGGCCATCGCGCCTCGGCCGCCTCGCGCGCCGTGTCTTTGTCGGCTCAGCTACCGACGCCCGCCGCCCTTGCCTCCACGCCCGCCCCACAAGACTAGCTTCACGGCGGTCTCCGCGTCCGCCTCGGCCAGATCCGGCCCGCCGCCGCCTGGATCCCATCGCCCGCCTCGCCGGCCGCCTCGTTGCCGGAGCCCCGGGTGGATAAGATCCACCCGCTCATCCAACCAAACGGCCGCCCCGTCCCTGGATCTCCTCGTCCTGCACCACTCCATCCCGAATCCGCGAGGTGAAATTTCCCTAAGTCTCCAGGAAATTCACTTCATGTGACCCTCTTTGACATGCTATAACTTGATGCTCGGTGCTCCGTTTTGCGTGTATGATATGTCAAAATGTTCTTCTCAGAGTGCTATTCATTATGTAGTAGCTTGCATGCATGTTACTATTCATCTTGATGCCTTAATCTTCCTTGCAAAACTGCTAAGCGATATAAACTGCTGTAATCTGCTGATTGTTAACATCATGTATGCATCTTGTGAGTGCTATAACTTTGTCTCTGTTGATTCTATGATGATGATCTTGATATGCACATGTTCTGATCTTCATGCTCTACATGTTTCTGTGCTTTGCATTCATGTTAGGGTGCATATTGATATCTTAATCTTTGTTGCAAAAGTGCATGTAGCCGTTAACTGCTGTAACTTGCTGATTTGTCATTTTTGTTGCATTTTGTGTGTGCATCCTATGAGCATGATGTCTGCATGTTTTAGGGGCATAAGTATGCCATATTTACAGGGGTGCAATCTATGTATTTTTTTATGCACTATAGTGAGTGCATCAAGCTTGTGAACTGGGCTACTCGTTGTTAATGTTCTGTCAATGCTGAACCTGTCATATCATGTTGCCATGTTTTCTTGATGCTACCAATTTATCAATGCATAATATGGAGGTGCTTAGTTGACATGTTTTGTTGTATATGTTATTATCTATGATGCATGCCTTTTTATGCCATATATATGTCCTGTAGCATATGTTTTCATTGCCGTGAACATGCCTATATGTTGTTCCAGAATTTTGTTAACTTCATGATGCTTTTTTGTGCGCTTGTTATTAAGTGATCCATGCCTCTTTGGGAGATGCTCCAATTGCATGTTTTGAAGTATGATATGACTACTCTGTACACATGCCATGGTTGTTAATTATGGATATTATATGCCTCTGTTTCATGCTTGCAAACATACTATCATAATGTTCCTATTTTACACTTGCTGAAACTGTTTCAACATTTAATCTTGTCTTGTTGGTTCCCACTAATCCATGAGTCATATGTATATGATGCCATGATTCTATTTTCTCTTTGTTATGTGTACTTTGATGCCATGCCCTTGGTTGCTATGTATACTTGATGTAGCTTGTCTCTTTCTTGCTCTTAAATTGCCATCATATTAACTCTGCTCATGCATACGCTCATGTGTTATAAAGTTGCATTTTTGATTGATCATATTGGTTTAACCTTGATGCATATGAACCTGAACCTTAATGATATTTAATTTATGTTATCTGTACATGAAGTGCGTGTCAAGTTTGTGCTCTTATGATTCCTGTAGCATGTTGGTTTGATGGTTGCAAAGTGCCTACTTGCGGTTTTGGGCAGATTGTTGTTATATCTTGTTTGGAGTGTATGTGTTGCACCATTGCTCCGTTTTGAGCATGCTCTATATGAAAATTGCTTAGAATTGCATGTAATTTCATATTATCTTGTTGCATCCTTGTTTTGAGAGTATTTGCTTGATGTTTGAATGCATTATTCATCAATGCCATGTTTGACTTGTTTTGCTCATATCTTCTAGGCCATAGCTCCGAACTAAATGAACTTTATATGTAACTTGACTAGAATTTCGTGTAGATCATCTTGGTGCATCGTAACTTGCTGTTTAAAAACTTCAACTTAATGTTTGTTCAGATCTGGACCAATTTCAAAATTTGCATATGAGGACTTACCGGATTTGTTATATGTTGTTTCCGGCCTCATTTAAACTTGCTTTGATGTGTTGTTTATGTGTGGTGTGTTTACCTTATTGTTTGCTTTTTTCCGGTTGTGCTTCTTCTCGTTAGTTCCTGTTTCATTGCGATCGTGAGGTTTCGTTCGACTACGCTTGGTTCGTCTTTGACCGTTCGTCTTCTTCATGGACTCGATCTTCTTCTTCGCGGGATTTCAAGCAAGATGACCGTTATCCTGGATCTCACTACTATCATTGCTATGCTAGTTGCTTCGTTCTATCGCTATGCTGCGCTACCTATCACTTGTTTATCAAGCCTCCCAAATTGCCATGTCAGCCTCTAACCTTTTCACCCTTCCTAGCAAACCGTTGTTTGGCTATGTTACCGCTTTTGCTCAGCCCCTCTTATAGCGTTGTTAGTTGCAGGTGAAGTTGAAGATTGCTCCATGTTGGAACAAGATTATTTTGGGATATCACAATATCTCTTATTTAATTAATGCATCTATATACTTGGTAAAGGGTGGAAGGCTCGACCTTATGCCTGGTGTTTTGCTCCACTCTTGCCGCCTTAGTTTCCGTCATACCAGTGTTATGTTCCTTGATTTTGCGTTCCTTATGCGGCTGGGTTTATGGGAACCCCTTGACAGTTCGCTTTGAATAAAACTCCTCCAGCAAGGCCCAACCTTGGTTTTACATTTGCCTAACAACCTATACCCTTTCCCTTGGGAGTAATTAACTCGAGGGTCATCTTTATTTTAAACCCCCCGGGCCAGTGCTTCTCTAAGTGTTGGTTCGAACCGAGCAGCCTGCGGGGCCACCTCGGGGAAACTTGACGGTTGGTTTTACTCGTAGCTTGTCTCATCCGTTGTGCCCTCTGATGAAGTCATGTACCTAGGGTAGGGGCATAGACCTGATCTAAGTACCCTACCCAAGGACACCCTCAGAAGAAACTACCTTCCAGTCGACCAAGAGAGACTTCACTCGACGGACTCGAAGGACTCGACCATGAAGACTCACTCGACCACCAGGAGATCAAGAGCCACTCTGCATCCAAACGGTCTGTAATTAAGTAGTCTTTATGGTATTTAGGACACTTTATGTAAGGCGTTACCAGTAATGCCTAGACTTAATGTACTTTAAACCCTGCATTACTGAGGGCCGGAGGGGTCTGGCGGACACTATATAAGCCACCCCCCTCCTCAGTGTAAAGGGTTCGCACCCCTGTAATCCATACACACATAATCCAATCGACCGCCTCCGGGCTTCGAGACGTAGGGCTGTTACTTCCTCCGAGAAGGGCCTGAACTCGTACATCCTTGTGTTCACAACTGCTCCATAGCTAAGATCTTGCCTCTCCATACCTACCCCCATTCTACTGTCAGACTTAGAACCACGACAGTTGGCGCCCACCGTGGGGCAGGTGTCTTAGCGATTTTTGGAGAAGTTGCAATTTTTCCGATTACTTTCATCATGGTTGCTGGTGGAGTTTTCGTCGAGGGCCGCGAGATCCGTCTCGGCGCTCTCACCTTTGTCGCCGACGACTCCGCTTGGCTTCAGAAGGCTCCACTCGACATCGATGCGCTCCCCGTCCACAGTGCGACGCATTTTCGTGCATGTGTCCGCGGCGTTCTGCTGCGGCAACCGTCGACTCCATATCGGTCGACTCCCCTATCGTTCACCCTCCCTGTTTTCCGCCAGCGCAAGCGATCTGGTCGGTCGAGACTCCAGTGGTGGGTGAGGCACGCGGTGGCTTGCCAGACGGCCACCACCCAAGTCACGGCAATCGAGCCCGACGAATCTCTTTTCGGCATGTTCGATCTGTCGACTGGCTTCGTAGAGACTGCATCCAAGTGCGATAGCAGTGATCCAGCGGCGGAGGTCTTGATGGTCGACGGACCTCGTAGTCCTCCCGGCTACCCCCGCGGCGACGGGGTAGACGGCGGAGGCGACCCCGCTCAAGTCCATGAGGAGTATCAACCCGAGCTACTTAATTCCCTGCAAAGGGAAGAACTTCACCGCAGGAACATGGATGCCCTGCATACTCCCATCGTAGGAGAAACCCCCGAGGCTCGCGCCTTGGAGGAGGCACGTTTGGCCAACTTGGCTGAACGCGCTCATCTGGAGAACCTTTAGCGAGCACTCGAGGAGCGCGCGCGGCAACGAGTACCCGACTGTAGTCGACGTCAACTCTTCCCGCCGACTCAGGTATATCGAACCCCGATTCAGAATTTAGCAGCTACAACCCGTATAGCAGAGTCAATTCAGCCCTCTCAGTCGGAGGCTAGCAGAGGCTTGTTGCAGATCAGAGATTTGCTCCGGGCAGCAGGAGATCAGAATTCATCCGTGTCGCAGTCACGCAACAGAATTCACATCGATCCATCGCTGCGAATACGGTTCAGTCGGCTCACAGCCCCAGATCGCCTCTGCGGCGTGAAGGACGCGAGAATCGACGGGACCAATATGGTGACCGATACGATCGTGAGGATAGGCGTCGAGTGCCCACTCCTCCTCCGAGAGGCGGGTCTTACGCTCCTCGGCAGCAAGATGATAGGCGTCAACTCAGTGTGGGGCGAAGAGCTCCGGTCGACCCCCGGGAACCAGGCTTCGACGCGCGATCCATCATCGTGCATGGCTTGGTCGATCGGAACAGGGCTCATCGGGGTGGCCATGACAGAGACGCGCCCACTAGCAGCCGAGTGCATGTTTCGTCCGGAATGTTTGGCGAGGCTATCGAGCGCGGTGATTCCCCCCAACTTCAGGTTGGCGACTGGAGTAAGCAAGTTCACTGGTGAGTCTAAGCCTGGAACTTGGCTTGAGGACTACCGAGTGGCTGTACAGATCAGCGGCGGTAATGACGAGGTGGCTATGAAGCACTTACCACTCATGTTGGAAGGTTCGGCCAGGGCGTGGTTGAATAAGTTGACTCCAAGCAGTATTTACACTTGGGAAGATCTTTCCCGAGTGTTCGTCAGACTTTGAGGGAACACATGGCGACCAGCTGGGTTGACAGAGCTGCAAGTCTGCATGCAGAAGTCGAATGAAACCTTAAGAGAGTACATTCAGAGGTGGATTACTTTGCTTCATACCGTGGAGAACGTGTCTGATCATCAGGCAGTCTGCGCCTTCAAGGATGGTGTCAAGAACAGAGAGTTAAGTTTGAAGTTTGGGCGGACCGGAGGTATGACCCTGAGTCGGATGATGGAAATTGCCACCAAGTACGCCAATGGTGAAGAGGAGGATCGACCCGCAACGGCAAGTACAAGCTGAGTCAGTCGAAGAAGGGAAACTCCAGTCGGAAGCAGAAGCGGAAGGCCGAACCAGCGGCTCCTGGGGAGGCTCTGGCCGTGACTCAGGGCAAGTTCAAAGGAAAACCCAAAGGATCCTGGAACCCCAAGAAGGTGAAGGATAAAGAAGGAAATGACGTGATGGATATGCCGTGTCACATCCACACGAAGAAAGACGAAGAGGGTAATATCATCTACCCGAAGCATACCACTCGCCAGTGTCGACTCCTGATTCAGCAGTTCCAAGGTAAATAGCCCAAGGACAAGGAAAAGGAGTCGGACAAAGCCAAAGACAAGGAGGGCAGTGAGGGAGGATATCCTCATGTTAACTCCACTCTGATGATCTTTGCGGATGTGGAAAGCAAGAGTCGACTGAAGGTTATTAACCGTGAGGTGAACGTGGTCGCCCCGGCGACACTCAGTTATCTGAGATGGTCCCAATCTCCCATTACATTCGACCAGTCCGATCACCCGACTCATATAGCCACCCCTGGGAGGCAAGCTTTGGTGGTCGACCCGGTTGTCGAAGGCACTCGACTGACGAAGGTGCTAATGGATGGTGGTAGTGGACTGAACTTATTGTATGCGGACACGCTGAAAGGAATGGGCATTCTGATGTCCCGACTGAGCACCAGTAACATGAGTTTTCATGGAGTTATACCAGGAAAGAAAGCCGAGTCACTCGGCCAAATAGCTCTGGACGTGGTGTTCGGTGATTCGAAGCATTTTCGCAAAGAGAAGCTGATGTTTGAGGTCGTGGATTTTCAGAGCGCTTACCACGCTATTTTGGGGAGACCAGCTTACGCACGGTTCATGGCTCGACCATGTTACGTGTACCTCAAACTGAAGATGCCCGCCCCAAAGGCGTGATCACACACCGGTGATCGGAAAAAGGTAAGAGTGTTTCGAAGGCTCAAAGATTGCCGATTCCGTGTGACAGCTGGGTCGAGCTAGAAGGATATAAGCAAAATGTAGATCCGAGTGATTTGTCATGCGAGCCAAGAAGCTCGCCACGAGTCACTTTTCGACCGTCCGGTGAGACAAAGCCTGTCCACATTCACCCGACCGACCCCAATGCAGCTCCAACCCATATCTTCACAACACTCGACCCGAAATAGGAAGAAGCACTCATCCAGTTCCTCCGTGAGAACTGGGACATCTTTGCATGGAAGCCAGCTGACATGCCGGGTGTTCCCAAGGGACTGGCTGAGCATCGCCTTAGAGTCGACTCAGCAGTAAAACTAGTCAAGGAACATCTTCGGCGGTCCACCGTCCAGAAGAGAAAAGCTATTGGTGAGGAGGTGGCTCGACTATTGGCGGCAGGATTTATCCGAGAGATATACCACTCCGAGTGGCTCGCCAATGTCGTCATGGTTCCTAAGAAGGACAACTCACTCCGAATGTGCATTGATTTCAAGCACATCAATCGGGCCTGCCAGAAAGATCATTTTCCTCTCCCTCTCATTGATCAAATTGTTGACTCGATGCGGGATGCGAGATTGTCTTTTCTAGACGCTTATTCGGTACCATCGATCCGTCATGCGGACCCGATGAGATAAAACAGCTTTCATCACTCCATTTGGGTGCTTCGCTATATCACCATGCCATTCGCCTCAAGAATGCCGGAGCCACGCTCATGCGAATGATTCGAAGTGTTTACTCACTCAAATCGGTCGGAATGTGGAAGCGATATGGATGATATCGTGGTCAAGTCGCGAAAAGGTTCCGACCTGCCGACCGACCTCGCCAAACATTTGCCAACCTCAGGAGGTATGATATCAAGCTCAATCCATCAAAGTGCACATTCGGAGTTCCTGGTGGCAAGTTACTCGGTTTTCTCGTTTCCGAACGAGGAATCGACGCTAACCCGGAAAAAATTGGCACTATACTCCGAATGAAACGCCCCGTGCGGGTGCACGATGTCCAGAAACTTACTGGATGCTTGGCCGCTTTAAGTAGACTCATCTCACGACTCGGTGAAAAGGCATTACCTCTTTACCGACTGATGAAGAAGGCAGACAAGTTTGAGTGGACCCCAGAAGCTGATGCAGCGTTTGCCGAGCTAAAAGCTCTGCTCTCCACCCAGCCGGTGCTTGCTGCTCCAATCAGCAAAGAGCCTCTGTTGCTTTTATATTGCAGCCACGGGACAAGTCGTCAGTACAGTACTTACGGTCGAGCGGGAAGAAGAAGGGAAAACCTTCAAAGTTCAGCGCCCAGTGTACTATTTGTCTGAAGTTTTGACTCCATCAAAGCAAAGATATCCTCATTATCAGAAGCTTGTGTATGGGATTTACATGACCACGAAGAAGGTTGCTCATTATTTCTCTTATCATTCCATTACAGTCATCAGTGACGCTCCACTTTTAGAGATTCTGCACAACAGAGAGGCAACTGGTCAAGTGGCGAAATGGGCGAGTGAACTCCTTCCCCTTGATATCAAGTTTGAGGCAAAGAAAGCCATTAAGTCCCAAGCAATAGCAGATTTCCTTGCCGAGTGGATTGAAGCAAAGCAGCCGTAATCGTAGTTCACTCGGAGCATTGGACCATGTTCTTTGATGGCTCTAAGATGTTGAATGGTTCAGTCGTGTGGGGTTGTCCTGGTTTCCCCGGAGGAGATAAGCTCGGATATGTGCTCCAGATTCACTTTGATTCCTCCAACAATGAGGCAGAATACGAGGCCCTTTTGTATGGGTTATGATGGCCATCTCACTCGGCGTCCGTCGCCTTATGGTTTATGGCGATTCAGATTTGGTGGTCAACCAAGTGATGAAGGAGTGGGACGTTAGAAGCCCAGCCATGACTGGATATTGCAATGCAAAGGAGGAAGGAAAAGAAGTTTGAGGGGTTAGAGCTCCATCATGTACCCCGATTGAAAAATCAAGCGGTGATGATTTGGCGAAGATAGGTTCCAAAAGAGAAGCCATTCCCAGTGGTGTGTTCCTGGAGCATATCCATACTCCATCAGTCAAAGAGGATCCTTTTACCGAAGAAGCTCCACAGCCCAAGAATGCCATAGATCCGACTGAAGTTGAAGTTCCAGCGGTGGTCGACTTGGTCATGGAGGTTTTAGCGATCACTCCTGAGTGGACAGTTCCATATATCGCGTATATCCTAAGAAAAGAGCTCCCAGAGGACGAAGAAGAGGCTCGACAGATCGTCCGCCGATCCAAAGCCTTTACTATGATCAAGGGGCAGCTATACAGAGAGAGCGCGACTGGAGTTGGTCAGAAGTGCATAACGCCAGAAGAAGGTCGAATAATTCTTGATGATATCCACTCGAGGACCTGTGGCCATCATGCGTCATCTCAGACCATCGTGGCCAAAGCATACCGAGCCGGATTTTACTGGCCAAGGGCGAATGAGATGGCAAAGGAGATACTGGATAAGTGCGAAGGATGTCAGTTTTAGTCCAACATGTCACACAAGCCTGCGTCAGCTCTGAAGACTATACCACTCGTCTGGCCCTTCGCAGTATGGGGATTGGATATGGTGGGCCCCTTGAGGACAGGTCGAAGCGGTTTCATGCATGTGCTGGTGGCAGTCGACAAGTTCACCAAGTGGATTGAGGCTAAACCCATCAAGAACCTTGACGCCGATGCATCGCTGTCGCCTTCATCATCGAACCGATATTCAGATATGGAGTCCCGCACAGCATCATCACTGACAATGGGTCTAACTTCGATTCGGAGGAATTCAGAGCATTCTGCACATCTCAAGGCACTCGAGTCGACTACGCTTCAGTCGCCCATCCTCAGTCGAATGGACAAGCGGAGCGAGCCAATGGCTTGATCCTCAAGGGATTGAAACCGCGACTGATGCGTGATCTCAAGCATGCGGCTGGAGCATGGGTCGACGAGCTTCCTTCAGTACTTTGGGGTTTATGGACCACGCCTAATCGGTCGACCGGAAGAACTCCATTCTTCTTGGTCTACGGAGCTGAAGCGGTCTTGCCGAGTGATCTGCTCCACATGCTCCTCGAGTTGAGCTCTACAACGAAGCTGAAGCGGAAAAAGCGCGACAGGACGCAGTTGACCTTTTAGAGGAAGAAAGAGAGATGGCTCTGATCCGATCGACCATCTACCAACAGGACTTGCGTCGCTTCCACGCTAAAAACGTGAAGAGTCGAGCATTCCAAGAAGGAGATTTGGTTCTCCGAGTGGATCAGCAGAAACAACACAAGCTTGCTCCTTCTTGGGAAGGACCCTTCATCGTCACCAAGGTTCTCCAAAATGGAGCGTACCGTCTCTACAACGTCAAGCACAATATCGACGAGCCCCGAGCTTGGAACGCGGAGCGACTCCGCCCATTTTACACTTAAGTCTTCACTCGGATGAGTTGTAATAAAAGTACTTCTGTAGTTCATGTTTTGCAAGATAATAGTGTCATAATTTCCCCAATGATTTTTGTCACTTTTTATTTATTCAGTAAAATTTCCCCCTCAGTGGGTGGCTTAGCTGCGAATCCGTTTCGCCTAAGTTTGTAAAAAAAAATCCTTACCGAGTGGTGAGCCAGCCTCTCACTCGGGGGCTTAGCTGCGAATCCGTTTCACCTAAGTGTCAATAAAATCCTACCGAGTGGTGAGCCAGACTCCCACTCGGGGGCTTAGCTGCAGTCCAAGTACTCGCCTAAGTTTCAAAAAAATCCTACCGAGTGGTGAGCCAGACTCCCACTCGGGGGCTTAGCTGCAGTCTAAGTACTCGCCTAAGTACAAATTCTACGTGCGCTCCGCAAGGAAGACGAGGTGCAGGTCGACTGTGACCCTCTCCTCCGAGCTACGCCACAAGTACAACATACGGTAGCAAGGAAGACGAGGTGCAGGTCGACTGCGACCCTCTCCTCCGAGCTACGCCACAAGTACAACGTGCGGTAGCAAGGAAGACGAGGTGCAGGTCGACTGCGACCCTCTCCTCCGAGCTACGCCACAAGTACAATGTGCGGTAGCAAGGAAGATGAGGTGCAGGTCGATTGCGACCCTCTCTTCCGAGCTACGCCACAAGTACAACGTGCGATCGCAAGGAGGACGAGGTGCAGGTCGACTGCGACCCTCTCCTCCGAGTTACGCCACAAGCACAAGTACAAAATTATGAAAATCCTACCGAGTGGAGAGCAGACCTCCCACTCGGGGGCTTAGCTGCAGCCCAGTGCTCGCTTAAGTTTTAAAAAATCCTACCGAGTGGAGAGCACACCTCCCACTCGGGGGCTTAGCTGCAGCCCAGTGCTCGCCTAAGTTTTGAAAAATCCTACCGAGTGGAGAGCACACCTCCCACTCGGGGGCTTAGCTGCAGCCCAGTGCTCGCCTAAGTTTTGAAAAATCCTACAGAGTGGAGAGCACACCTCCCACTCGGGGGCTTAGCTGCAGCCCAGTGCTCGCCTAAGTTTTGAAAAATCCTACCGAGTGGAGAGCATGCCTCCCACTCGGAGGCTTAGCTGCAGCCCAGTGCTCACCTAAGTTTTGAAAAATCCTACCGAGTGGAGAGCATGCCTCCCACTCGGGGGCTTAGCCGCAGCCCAGTGCCTGTCTAAGTGAATTGGGGAATAAGTCGATTGCAGTAAGCATCTCGCTTTAACCTGCAATGCAAGCATATTCGAACGTCGAATCCAAGTTCGGATAAATACCTAACGGAACCGAAGGTGCTCAGGCGCTAAGCCTATTAAGGTTTATCGGTTACAAAATCACTCGGCATACCGAGGCAAATTTAAAGTGTTGAGCTCAAGAAGTTTTTTACCCCTCCTGTGGAGGGCTGGAAGGTGCAACAAACTCATCAAGGTCGATTCCATCCGCGAGTGGCAGCGGCGATGAAAGTCTCCATGAAAGACCGGAAATCATGCTTCTTGGTGTTAGCCACCCGAAGAGCCGCCAGCTTGTCCTCTCGTGCATCCTTGCAATGGACTCGGGCGCATACGAGCGACATCCGCACCTCACGGCGAAGACTTCTTCCACTCCTGCACTCGACCAGGGACTGTGTTTAGTCGAGTCATCAGAGACTCGAGGTCATTTTGGAGCGTCTCCCTGGGCCAGAGCGTAGTGTCAATGCGGGAAGTGCAACCTTCAGCCTTGAAGATAGTCAATGACATCAGCAACACGAGACTCGAGCCGGAACACGTTCATGGCGACTTCCTCATTCACCGGAGAGTTGATGGGGTCCAGGTTTGGTTCCAGTCGACCAGTCTCCTCTTTAAAGTTTTGGCAAAATTCTGCAAGTACAATCGCCGAGTCAAGGCAACGGTCGAATGGAAAGATCACTGTAAAAACAATTGTTTGGTGCAAGGGATTACCTTCGAGCATGAGGAACAACTTCTTGGCGAGTCCGCCTAGATAAGCCTCCAGATCGTTCTTCTTCCCGCCAACTCATCGACCTTGTCATTCGTAACAACTTTATCGCCACCGACCGACCTCCTTGTTGGCAATAGCAAGAGCAGCTTTCAGATTGGTGTTCTCTTCTTCAAGCTCAGTGACCGAAGCCAACTTCTCATCTGCGAGCTTGGTCTTCTAAAGCTGTCTTACGCGTGATCTCAGCTAGCTCAAGGTCTTTCTTCTTCGGGCCTCCTTCACTTTGCCTCGCAGTTACATCAAGATCAGACTTTGAAACAAATGAGGGGCAAAAGCAGTCGTCGAGGCCTCACCAAACATACCTTTGGTCTCCTCCTTTGCCTTCGCCAAATTCTCCTGGACCAGCTTCAGATCAAGCTCGAGTTGGATATGTTTGTTCTCCAACTCGATGTAACGAGCCGCAAGGTCGCAGGATTTCTACGAAGAACCAATCGACAAGATGTCAAAGATAATTCACTTCCGAGTGACTAAGGAAAAATCATACGTTTCTAAGACTACAGCCGAATACAAACATTCGACCGTAGTCTCGGGGACTACACCCAGTGGGTGCACTCAGCGTGCCCCCACTAGTTCTATCAAGGAAGAGTCGACCAGTCGACCAACAAAAAAAAAGTATGTATTCTTCAGATCAGTAGCCGATCGCGCCAGCCGACCACGCCTCGGGGACTACACCCAGTGGGTGCACTCAGCGTGCCCCCACCGGTCTGAAAGTCCGTTCGACCTAATCGAATGAAGGAGAAAGTTTGAAACATAAAGACTATGGTCGATCGCCAGCATCCACCATAGCCTTGGGGATTACACGGTGGGTGCACTCGGCGTGCCCCACTAGTTCGAAATTTCAATCGACACACCCGGTGGGTGTAGGACAATTACTAAGAATTTCGAAAAGAAGAATCTTGGACATCATATCCTAACGAGTAATGACGGTGACCGATCGACCTGAACGTTACTCGAGAGCGGAACTGGCGCCATAGGCTGCTGGCTAGCCTCCGGATGGCCTTCACCTGCTCCATCATGACTCTACCTGGCGACGCTTCTTTTGCAAAGCCTTGGCTTGGTCCTCGGGACGTAGTGGGTCGAGAAGAGTGAAGGTTGTGCAGCACTCGACGATGCGGGGTGAGCACTCGTCAACGGCACCGCGAAATATACGGTGGGCCGAGTGGTGTTCTCTCCCTCCGCTACCAGTCTCTCGGGTGCTGGCACATCCTGAGTCACCCTGCCAGCAGACGCTTTCCTGCTCCTCCTTTGCTTCAGCGGTTCCTCATCGTCGTCGTCGTAAGGAAGGGTGATAACGACATTGGATGGAGCTACGGAAAAGAATCAGAATCAGAAACCAAGAGCCAATCGACTAAAAAACGGAATTACGAGAGTCGTACCAGGTTTTGAAGTAGCAACATCTTCCATCTCATGATCGTCAGCCCTGGCCGAGGTATCAGAAGTAGCAGCACTACAACCCCAAAAATCAGTCGGTTAACTCATGAGTCGACCAAAAATAAACTCATGTAGAGCAAGAAGACTCAAATAGCATTTTTACCCTAATATGGTGGGAATCGACACCTTCATCTTCGGCAAGACCTTCGCCGGTTTCGATGGCGCCATTCGAGATTGCTTCGGAGCCTTCTCAGTCGGCGCCGGAGAAGTGGTCCGAGGACGCTTGGTCGACTGCACGACAGTCGCGACCCCCTTGCCACGTTCAGTCGCAGGGTCATGGACGAGCTTCGATTGCCTTTCCGTGCGAGGCGGTGCAACTTCCTCCTCCTCCTCCTCCTCTTCTTCCTCCCCATCAGAGTCATCATCATCATCAGCAGCAGCAGCGTCCAAGTCCCACTCCTCCTGGCTTTCGCCCCCACTTCCTTCCTCTTCTTCAGTCGGCGTCTGTGCTCCATTGGGCATCGAGTATAGTTCAGTGAAGGCCTGACAGACATCAAAATAAAGATCAATCGACCAATTTGCAGCGAAAGCAGAATAAGTATGGCAAGATTGCAATTGGAAATAAAGTGGGCATACCTTGTCTGGAGTGCTAGAATGGTCGAGTGGCGGAATCCTCCTGGCTCCTCGAGGGTTGTCTTTGTTCCCAGTGACCGCGGCCATCCACCTCTCCAAAGGTGGCATCGCCGATCGCTTCGGATGGACCCGAGTTTCATCCTTGGTTCCACAGTACAGCCACATACAATGGCCTCGGTACTGAAGAGGCTGGATGCGTCGCCTAAGGAAGACCTACAGAAGGTCCATACCCGTCACTCCTTCCCGAACCAGCTGGACTACACGCTCCATCAACATCTTCACTTGGGCTTTCTCCTCAGGGAGCACCTTCAGAGAAGAGGGTTTGCTTGCTCGGTCCATGGTAAACAGATGGAGACCACTCGACAGCCCTGGTGTCGACTCGTTTTGGCAGTAAAACCAAGTCGACTGCCATCCTCTGACCGACTCAGGGAGAGTCATGGCTGGAAAGGTGCTCTTGTTTCTCATCTGAATCCCCAGACCTCCACACATCTGAATAACCTTGGTCTTATCGTCATCTGGACTAGCCTTTTTCACTGTCTGAGAACGACAAGTGAATATGTGCTTGAACAGACCAAATCTTGATCGGCAGCCCAGGAAGTTCTCGCACATGGACACGAAGGCACCAAGGTAGGCGATGGAATTTGGATTGAAGTGGTGGAGTTGCGCCCCAAAGAAATTCAAGAAACCACGGAAGAAAACATTCGGAGGCAGAGAGAACCCACGGTCGACGTGGGTAGCCAGAAGAACACACTCACCCTCTTCCGGCTGTGGTTGCCACTCGTTCCCCGGGAGCCTCGCTGCTCCGTGGGGGATCAAACCCTCGTTGGCCATCTCAGTGAGATCCTTCTCGTTGATGGTCGACCGGATCCAATCCCCTTGGACCCAGCCTTACGGCAGGCGGGACCTTGACGAGGATCCACCCCGACTAGTCGCTCTCCCTTTCGCCTTCCCTGTCGCCGTCGCCTTCTTTGCGCGCTCCAGAGCCGCCGTCTTCTCCTTCACCATTGTTGTCGTCGAAGCGCATGAGGAGTGGTTGGGCAGAGGCGAGAGCAGGCGATGCGGGCGGAGGTGGAGAGGACAGAAGGGGGATTGGAGAAGTAATGTTCAAAAACCCTCACCGGGCGCATTTTATAGAGCCGCTTCCGAGTGGATGACAAGTGGGCCCAGGCAATCCAATCACATCCCGAAACAGTCGCGCGTACGTGATGCGTGGCGAAAAAGACGGCGCAGGAATCGAGGCGTCTATGCCCTATCCCATCCGAGCGCCGTGGTCCGCCCCGCTTCACGCGCTTCCCAAAATTTGGATCCCGCAAAATCTGCTAACAGCAGATCGATCTGTCAGACGAGAGATTTCCCGCGATCCGTCACTCGGAAATTACCAAGTTCAAAAGTTCACTTGACGAGAGAAAAGAATGGATCAAGGCGACTGAAAGAAAAGTTGTTGTTATCAACGAAGAGATTATTGGTCCAAGACGATACATATCCAGAACACAAAAGCAGGTCGGAAATAATATCAACTCCTTCCTCACTCAAACCTCGATCCATTCGGGGGCTAATGATGAAGTATTCTACCTAGGGTAGGGGCATAGACCTGATGTAAGTACCCTACCCAAGGACACCCTCAGAAGAAACTACCTTCCAGTCGACCAAGAGAGACTTCACTCAACGGACTGGAAGGACTCGACCATGAAGACTCACTCGACCACCAGGAGATCAAGAGCCACTCTGCATCCAAACGGTCTGTAATTAAGTAGTCTTTATGGCATTTAGGACACTTTATGTAAGGCGTTACCAGTAAAGCCTAGACTTAATGTACTTTAAACCTGCAGACATCGAGGGCCGGAGGGTATGGCGGACACTATATAAGCCACCCTCCTCGGTAAAGGGTTCGCACTCGTAATCCATACACACATAATCCATCGACCGCCTCCGGGCCCGAGACGAGGGCTGTTACTTCCTCCGAGAAGGGCTGAACTCAGACATCCTTGTGTTCACAACTGCTCCATAGCTAAGATCTTGCCTCTCCATACCTACCCCCCATTCTACTGTCAGACTTAGAACCACGACACCCTCAGAATGAGATATGTGCAGCTCCTATCGGGATTTGTTGGCACATTCGGGCGGTCTTGCTGGTCTTGTTTTACCATTGCCGAAATGTCTTGTAACCGGGATTCCGAGACTGATCGGGTCTTCCCAGGAGAAGGAATATCCTTCGTTGGTCGTGAGAGCTTATAATGGGCTAAGTTGGGACACCCCTGTAGGGTATAAAATTTCGAAAGCTGTGCCCGCGGTTATGTGGCAGATGGGAATTTGTTAATATCCGGCTATAGAGAACTTGACACTTGACTTAACTAGAATGCATCAACCGCGTGCGTAGCCGTGTTGGTCTCTTCTCGGCAGAGTCCGGGAAGTGAACACAGTTTGGGTTATGTTTGGACGTAAGTAGTTTCAGGATTACTTCTTGATCATTACTAGTTTGCGACCGTTTGCGTAGCTTCTCATCTTATTCTTGTATTTGTAAGTTAGCCTCCATATCATGCTTAGTCGCTGCTGCAACCTCACCACTATCCTTTCCTTACTCATTAAGCTTTGCTAGTCTTGATACCCATGGTAATGGGATTGCTGAGTCCTCGTGGCTCACAGATTACTACAACAACAGTTGCAGGTACAAGTAATGCAATGACCATGACGCGAGAGCGATGTTTACTTCTTTTGGAGTTCTTCTTCTGCTTCTTCTTCGGTCAGGGGATAGGTTCCAGGACGGCAGCCTGGGCTAGCAGGGTGGATGTCGTTGAGTTTCTGTTTGTGTTTCATCCGTAGTCGGATGTTGCTCTTGTGTATGATGTTGTTTTATTCATGTGGCATTGTTTGCCTCTTGTATGTATCCCCAACTATTATGTAACGAAATGATGTAATGATATCCACCTTGCATAAGCGTCTCCAATATGCGCTTCTATCCTTGGTGGGACCTTCGAGTTCCTTTAGGATAGGGTCGCATATTGGGAGTGACAAGTGTTGGGGAACGTTGCATAAAATAAAAATTTTCCTACGTTCACCAAGATCAATCTAGGAGTTCATCCAGCAACGAGAGAGAGGATTGCATCTACATACCCTTGTAGACCGCGAGCGGAAGCGTTCAAGAGAACGGGGTTGAGGGAGTCGTACTCGTCGTGATCCAAATCACCGGAGATCCTAGCGCCGAATGGACGGCGCCTCCGCGTTCAACACACGTACGGTCAGCGTGACGTCTCCTCCTTCTTGATCCAGCAAGGGGGAAGGAGAGGTTGATGAAGATCCAGCAGCATGACGGCGTGGTGGTGGATGCAGCAGGGATCCGGCAGGGCTTCGCCAAGCGTCTGCGGGAGGGAGAGGTGTAGCAAGGGGGAAGGGAGGCACCAAGTGCAAAGGTGCGGCTACCCTCCCTACCCTCCCCTTTATATAGGGTCCCCAGGGGGAGCGCGGGCCCTGGAGATGGGATCTCCAGGGGGTTGGCAGCCGGGGGGAGGCTTGCCCCCCAAGGAAAGTGGAGGCGCCCCCCACCCTAGGGTTTCCAACCCTAGGCGCAAGGGGGCCCAGGGGGGGCGCACCAGCCCACCAGGGGCTGGTTCCCCTCCCCACTTCAGCCCACATGTGGCCCTCCGGATAGGTGGCCCCACCGGTGGACCAGGACCCTTCCGGTGGTCCCAGACAATACCGTGACCCCGAAACTTTCCCCATGGCCGAAACTCGACTTCCCATATATAATTCTTTACCTCCGGACCATTTCGGAACTCCTCGTGACGTCCGGGATCTCATCTGGGACTCCGAACAACTTTCAGTTTGCTGCATACTAATATCTCTACAACCCTAGCGCCACCGAACCTTAGTGTGTAGACCCTACGGGTTTGGGAGATATGAACATGACCGAGATGCCTCTCCGGTCAATAACCAACAGCGGATCTGGATACCCATGTTGGCTCTACATACTCCTCGATGATCTCATCGGATGAACCACGATGTCGAGGATTCAATTAACCTCAGATACAATTCCCTTTGTCAATCGGTATGTTACTTGCCCGAGACTCGATCGTCGGTATCCCAATACCTCGCTTAATCTCGTTATCGCATGTCACTTTACTCGCATCAGTAATGCATGATCTCGTGACGGACACTTGGTCACATTGAGCTCATTATCATGATGCATTACCGAGTGGGCCCAGAGATACCTCTCCGTCATACGGAGTGACAAATCCCAGTCTCGATTCGTGCCAACCCAACAGACACTTTTGGAGATACCCGTAGTGCACCTTTATAGTCACCCAGTTACATTGTGACGTTTGGCACACCCAAAGCACTCCTACGGTATTCGGGAGTTGCACAATCTCATGGTCTAAGGAAATGATACTCGACAATTGGAAAAGCTCTAGCTAAACGAACTACACGATCTTTGAGCTATGCTTAGAATTGGGTCTTGTCCATCACATCATTCTCCTAATGATGTGATCTCGTTATCAATGACATCCAATGCCCATAGTCAGGAAACCATGACTATCTGTTGATCAATGAGCTCGTCAACTAGAGGCTTACCACGGACATGTTGTGGTCTATGTATTCACACGTGTATTACGATTTCCGGATAACACAGTTATAGCATGAATAATAGACAATTATCATGAACAAAGAAATATAATAATAACCATTTTATTATTGCCTCTAGGGCATATTTCTAACAGTCTCCCACTTGCACTAGAGTCAATATTCTAGTTACATTGTGATGAATCGAACACCCATTGCGTCTGGTGTTGATCATGTTTTGCCCTAGGGAGAGGTTTAGTCAACGGATCCGCTACATTAAGGTCCGTATGTACTTTACAAATATCTATGTCTCCATCTTGAACATTTTCACGGATGGAGTTGAAGCGACGCTTGATGTGCCTGGTCTTCTTGTGAAACCTGGGCTCCTTGGCAAGTGCAATAGCTCCAGTGTTGTCACAGAAGAGTGTGACCGGCCCCGACGCATTGGGTATGACTCCTAGGTCGGTGATGAACTCCTTCACCCAGATTACTTCATGCGCTGCCTCCAAGGCTGCCATGTACTCCGCTTCACATGTAGATCCCGCCACGACGCTTTGCTTGCAACTGCACCAGCTTACTACCCCACCATTCAAAATATACACGTATCCGGTTTGTGACTTAGAGTCATCCAGATCTGTGTCGAAGCTAGCGTCGACGTAACCCTTTACAACGAGCTCCTCATCACCTCCATATACGAGAAACATGTCCTTAGTCCTTTTCAGGTACTTAAGGATGTTCTTGACCGCTGTCCAGTGTTCCTTGCCAGATTACTTTGGTACCTTCCTACCAAACTTACGGCAAGGTTTATATCAGTCTGCATACAGGTCATGGCATACATGATAGACCCTATGGCTAAGGCATAGGGATGACACTCATCTCTTCTTTATCTTTTGCCATGGTCGGGCATTGAGCCGAGCTCAATTTCACACCTTGCAACACGTGCAAGAACCCTTCTTGGACTGATCCATATTGAACTTCTTCAATATCTTATCAAGGTATGTGCTTTGTGAAAGACCTATGAGGCGTCTCGATCTATCTCTATAGATTTTGATGCCTAATATGTAAGCAGCTTCTCCAAGGTCCTTCATTGAAAAACACTTATTCAAGTAGGCCTTTATGCTGTCCAAAAGTTCTATATCATTTCCCATCAAAAGTATGTCATCCACATATAATATGAGAAATGCTACAGAGCTCCCACTCACTTTCTTGTAAACGCAGGCTTCTCCATAAGTATGCATAAACCCAAACACTTTAATCATCTCATTAAAGCGAATGTTCCAACTCCGAGATGCTTGCACCAGCCCATAGATGGAGTGCTGGAGCTTGCATACCTTGTTAGAATTCTTAGGGTTGACAAAACCTTCCGGCTGCATCATATACAGTTCTTCCTTAAGGTGACCATTAAGGAAAGCCGTTTTGATGTCCATTTGCCATATCTCATAATCATAGTATGCGGCAATTGCTAACATGATTCGGACGGACTTCAGCTTCGCTACGGGAGAGAAAGTCTCATCATAGTCAATCCCTTGAACTTGTCGATAACCCTTAGCGACAAGTCGAGCTTTATATATGGTGACATTACCATCTGCGTCCGTCTTCTTCTTAAAGATCCATTTGTTTTCTATCGCTCGCCGATCATCGGGCAAGTCTGTCAAAGTCCATACTTTGTTTTTATACATGGATCCTATCTCGGATTGCATGGCTTCAAGCCATTTGTTGGAATCTGGGCCCGCCATTGCTTCTTC
Source organism: Aegilops speltoides (assembly GCA_021437245.1). Classification (NCBI taxonomy): domain Eukaryota; kingdom Viridiplantae; phylum Streptophyta; class Magnoliopsida; order Poales; family Poaceae; genus Aegilops; species Aegilops speltoides. The sequence continues at coordinate 333,089,535 of CM038145.1, forward strand.
ATAGTTCGAAGGTTCACCGTTGTCTAACAACATGATTTCCATGACAGGGTTGCCATACCACTCTGGTGTGGAACGTGTCCTCGTGGACCTACGAAGTTCAGTAGTAACTTGATCCGAAGTACCTTGATCATCATCATTAGTTTCCTCTCTAGTCAGTGCAGGCACCACAGGAACATCTTCGTGAGCTGCGCTACTTTCCGGTTCAAGAGGTAGTACTTCATCAAGTTCCACTTTCCTCCCACTTACTTCTTTCGAGAGAAACTCTTTCTCCAGAAAGGACCCGTTCTTGGCAACAAAGATCTTGCCTTCAGATCTTAGGTAGAAGGTATACCCAATGGTTTCCTTAGGGTATCCTATGAAGATGCATTTTTCCGACTTGGGTTCGAGCTTCTCAGGTTGAAGTTTCTTGACATAAGCATCGCATCCCCAAACTTTTAGAAACGACAGCTTAGGTTTCTTCCCGAACCATAATTCATACAGTGTCGTCTCAACGGATTTAGATAGTGCCCTATTTAAAGTGAATGTAGCTGTCTCTAGAGCGTATCCCCAAAATGATAGCGGTAAATCGGTGAGTGACATCATAGATCGCACCATATCCAATAGAGTGCGACACGACGTTCGGACACACTTTATTACCGAGGTGTTCCAGCGGCGTGAGTTGTGAAACGATTCCACATTTCCTTAAGTGCGTACCAAATTCGTGACTTAAATATTCTCCCCATGATCGATCAGAGGAACTTTATCTTTCGGTCACGTTGATTCTCTACCTCATTCAAATTCCTTGAACTTTTCAAAGGTCTCGGACTTATGTTTCATCAAGTAGACATACCCATTACTCAAGTCATCGGTGAGAGTGAGAACATAACGATATCCTCCATGAGCCTCAACGCCATTGGACCGCACACATCAAGATGTATGATTTCCAATAAGTTGGTTGCTCGCCCATTGTTCCGAGAACGGAGTCTTGGTCATCTTGCCCATGAGGCATGGCTCGCATGTGTCAAACGATTCATAATCTAGAGACTCTAAAAGTCCATCAAGATGGAGCTTCTTCATGCGCTTGACACCAATGTGACCAAGGCAAGCCACAAGTTTGTGGGACTATCGTTATCAACTTTACATCTTTTGGTGTTCACACTATGAATATGTGTAACATTACGCCGAGATTTATTAAGAATAAACCATTCACCGGTGGGGCATGACCATAAAACATATCTCTCATATAAATAGAACAACAATTATTCTCGGATTTAAATGAGTAGCCATCTCAATTAAACGAGATCCCGATACAATGTTCATGCTCAAAGCTGGTACTAAATAACAATTATTGAGGTTTAAAACTAATCCCATAGGTAAATGTAGAGGTAGCGTGTCGACGGCGATCACATCGACCTTGGAACCATTTCCGACGCCAAGATCGTCACCTCGCCCTTCACCGGTCTCCACTTATTCCGCAGCTCCCGCTTTGAGTTACAAATATGAGCAACCGCACCGTATCAAATACCCAAGAGCTACTACTTAGTATCGGTAAGGTACACATCAATTACATGTATATCACATATACCTTTGGTTTTGCCGACCTTCTTGTCCGCTAAGTACTTGGGGCAGTTCCGCTTCCAAAGGACCACTTCCCTTGCAATAAAAGCACTCGGCCTCGTGCTTGGGTCCATTGCTTGACTTCTTCCTAGCAAGCGGCTTATCAGCGCGGCAACTTCCTTGCCGTCCTTCTTGAAGTTCTTCTTACCCTTGCCTTTCTTGAACTTAGTGGTTTTATTCACCATCAACACTTGATGTTCCTTTTGATCTCTACTCGCTGATTTCAGCATTGAATATACCTCAGAATGGTCTTTTCCATCCCCTGCATATTGAAGTTCATCACAAAGCTCTTGTAGCTCATTGAAGCGATCAAGGATTACATCAATGACCGCATCATCCGGAGATTGACTACCGGTGAGTCAAGCGGCTGTGCAACCCAGACATCTTGAGTATGTGCTCACTGACAGAACTATTTTCCTCCATCTTACAACTGAAGAATTTGTCGGAGACTTCGTATCTCTTGAATCGGGCATGAGCTTGGAAAACCATTTTCAGCTCCTCGAACATCTCATATGCTCCGTGTTGCTCAAAACGCTTTTGGAGCCCCGGTTCTAAGCTGTAAAACATGTCGCACTGAACAAGGGAGTAATCATCAGCACGAGACTGCCAAGCGTTCATAACGTCTTTGTTCTCTGGGATTGGTGCTTCACCTAGCGGCGCTTCTAGGACATAATCTTTCTTGGCTGCTATGAGGATGATCTCGTGTTAGGACCCAGTCCGTATAGTTGTTGCCATCGTCTTTTAGCTTGGTTTTCTCTAGGAACGCGTTGAAGTTCAGGTGGACATGAGCGTTGGCCATTTAATTGTCTTTTAGGCTAAGTTCATGATAATTAAGTTCATCTAATCAAATTATTTATTAACTCCCACTTAGACAGACATCCCTCTAGTCATCTAAGTAAAACATGATCCGAGTCAACTAGGCCGTGTCCGATCATCACGTGAGACGGACTAGTTAACATCGGTGAACATCTTCATGTTGATCGTATCTTCTATACGTCTCATGCTCGACCTTTCGGTCTTCCGTGTTCCGAGGCCATGTCTGTACATGCTAGGCTCGTCAAGTCAACCTAAGTGTATTGCATGTGTAAATCTGGCTTACACCCGTTGTATTCGAACGTTAGGATCTATCACACTCGATCATCACGTGGTGCTTCGAAACAACGAACCTTCGCAACGGTGCACAGTTAGGGGGGACACTTTTCTTGAAATTAATATGAGGGATCATCTTACTTACTACCGTCGTTCTAAGTAAACAAGATGAAAAACATGATAAACATCACATGCAATCAAATAGTGACATGATATGGCCAATATCATATAGCTCCTTTGATCTCCATCTTCGGGGCTCCATGATCATCTTAAATCACCGCATGACACCATGATCTCCATCATCGTGTCTCCATGAAGTTGCTCGCCAACTATTACTTCTACTACTATGGCTAACGCGTTTAGCAATAAAGTAAAGTAATTTACATGGCGTTTCTCAATGACACGCAGGTCATACAAAAAAATAAAGACAACTCCTATGGCTCCTGCCAGTTGTCATACTCATCACATGCAAGTCGTGATTCCTATTACAAGAACATGATCTCATACATCACATATATATCATTCATCATTCATCACAACTTTTGGCCATACCACATCACAAAACACTTGCTGCAAAAACAAGTTAGACGTCCTCTAACTGTTGTTGCAAGTTTTTTACGTGGCTTCTATAGGTGATCTAGCAAGAACATTTTCTTACCTACGTACAAGCCACAACGTGATTTTCCAACTTCTATTTACCCTTCATAAGGACCCTTTTCATCGAATCCGCTCCAGCTAAAGTGGGAGAGACAGACACCCGCTAGCCACCTTCTGCAACTAGTGCATGTCAGTCGGTGGAACCTATCTCACGTAAGTGTACGTGTAAGGTCGGTCCGGGCCGCTTCATCCCACAATACTGCTGAAGCAAAATAAGACTAGTAGTGGCAAGAAAGTTGACAACATCTACGCCCACAATAAATTGTGTTCTACTCATGCAAAGAGAACTACGCATAGACCTAGCTCTGATACCACTGTTGGGGAACATTGCATAAAATAAAAATTTTCCTACGTTCACCAAGATCAATCTAGGAGTTCATCCAACAATGAGAGAGAGGATTGCATCTACATACCCTTGTAAACCGCGAGCGGAAGCGTTCAAGAGAACGGGGTTGAGGGAGTCGTACTTGTCGTGATCCAAATCACCGGAGATCCTAGCGCTGAACAGACGGCGCCTCTGCGTTCAACACACGTACGGTCAGCGTGACATCTCCTCCTTCTTGATCTAGCAAGGGGGAAGGAGAGGTCGATAAAGATCCAGCAGCACGACGGCGTGGTGGTGGATCAAGAGGATCGGTAGAGGCTTCGCCCGGCGTCTGCGGGAGGGAGAGGTGTAGCAAGGGGGAAGGGGGGCGCCAAGTGCAAGGGTGAGGCTGCCCTCCCTCCCCCCTCTTTATATAGGGTCCCCAGGGGGGCGCCGGCCCTAGAGATGGGATCTCCAGGGGGGCGGCGGCCAGGGGGGAGGCTTGCCCCCCAAGGCAATTGGAGGCGCCCCCACCCTAGGGTTTCCAACCCTAGGCGTTGGGGGCCCCAAGGTGGGGCGCACCAGCCCACCAGGGGCTGGTTCCCCTCCCCACTTCAGCCCACGGGCCCCTCCGGGATAGGTGGCCCCACCCGATGGACCCCCGGGACCCTTCCGGTGGTCTCGGTACAATACCGGTGACCCCCGAAACTTTCCCGATGGCCGAAACTCGACTTCCCATATTTATTACTTTACCTCCGGACCATTCCGGAACTCCTCGTGACGTCCGGGATCTCATCCGGGACTCCGAACAACTTTCGGTTTGCTGCATACTAATATCTCTACAACCCTAGCGTCACCGAACCTTAAGTGTGTAGACCCTACGGGTTCGGAGATATGCGACATGACCGAGACGCCTCTCCGTCAATAACCAACAGCGGGATCTGGATACCCATGTTGGCTCTACATACTCCTCGATGATCTCATCGGATGAACCACGATGTCGAGGTTCAATTAACCCGTATACAATTCCTTTGTCATTGATGCGTTACTTGCCCGAGACTCGATCGTCGGTATCCCAATACCTCGCTTAATCTCATTATCGCAAGTCACTTTACTGCGTCAGTAATGCATGATCCCGTGACCAGACACTTGGTCACATTGAGCTCATTATGATGATGCATTACCGAGTGGGCCCAGAGATACCTCTGCATCATACGCAGTGATAAATCCCAATCTCGATTCGTGACAACCCAACAGACACTTTCAGAGATACCCGTAGTGCACCTTTATAGTCACCCAGTTACGTTGTGACGTTTGGCACACCCAAAGCACTCCTACGGTATCTGGGAGTTGCACAATCTCATGGTCTTAGGAAATGATACTCGACAATTGGAAAAGCTCTAGCTAAACGAACTACACGATCTTTGAGCTATGCTTAGAATTGGGTCTTGTCCATCACATCATTCTCCTAATGATGTGATCCCATTATCAATGACATCCAATGCCCATAGTCAGGAAACCATGACTATCTGTTGATCAACGAGCTAGTCAACTAGAGGCTTACCAGGGACATGTTGTGGTCTATGTATTCACACGTGTATTACGATTTCCGGATAACACAGTTATAGCATGAATAATAGACAATTATCATGAACAAAGAAATATAATAATAACCATTTTATTATTGCCTCTAGGGCATACTTCCAACGACAAGTTGGTATGAGAGCCTCGACCGACCATAGGAGGCCCCTTGATTGTTCGTAGTTTGGCAGTTGTCGAGTCTAGAAGAAAACTATTTCTGAGTCTAGTATATCGGAGGGTAGGAATTCTTTTTACTCCTCAACCCCTTCGTCGCTCTGGTGAGGAATCTTGATGTAGGTGTTTTGAATTACTCCTCTCCACCTTCAAACTTTCTTTAGGATCACTGAAAGTGCAACTAATCCCCGGGTGGTTTTGGTAATTAATAACAACATATATATCATTGAACTAATAGTTTCTTGAGAATCATTTCAGAAAGTTCAGTGATATGGGTATGGCAAGGACTGAAGAAGTGGACCCCTCAAAATGCTAAGGCAAGCATTGGCAAAAGCTCAAGACTCCATTTTTGGTTTAGTGATCCAAGATCACATTGAGTCCATAGGAAAGCCAATACTATTAAAAGGGGATGAGGTTACGATAATGATCTGGTTGCTCAAAGTGCTTAGTGATACATCTCCCAAACTATCAGCAACTTTCACTTCCATATACACTCATAAGTAATCTCGGTCCCACCGATTTTCCAAACCCAGTCACACCGAGATGAACCACCTCAGCCATAAAGCCAAACCCTAGAAATTTCGGATTTTCCGATTCTGAACTCGGTCTCACCGAAACTTGAGTTGCCAAGCTTCTGTAACCTTCTGTCATCAAATCGGTGTCACCGAGATGATGAAGTCGGTCCCACCGAGATTGGTAAGCTCTTGTCTTTGGAAGAATCGGACTAACCGAGATTGTATTTTCGGTCCCACCAAAAATCCCAACGTTCACATGTTTTGAACTTTCGGTCTCACCGAGTTGTCAACTTCGGTCCCACCGAGATTGGTCAAATGTGTGTAACGGTTGGATTTTGTGTGGAGGCTATAAATACCCTCCACCCCTCTTCATTCGTGGAGAGAGCCATCGAAGAACTATCACTCCTACCTTACATTTCGAGAAGAAAACTACCTACCCTTGTGTTGAGATCAAGTTGCTCCACTCCCACCATATGAAGCTTGATCTCTAGCCTTCCCAAGTTGCTTTCCACTCAATCCTTTCTTCCACCACAGCCAAATCGGTGAGGAGAGTTGAGTGTTGGGGAGATTATCATTTGAAGCACAAGAGCAAGGAGTTCATCATCATCAACACCATCTATTACCTTTTGGAGGGTGGTGCCTCCTAGATTGGTTAGGTGTCGCTTGGGAGCCTCCGTCGAGATGTGGAGTTGAACCAAGAAGTTTGTAAGGGCAAGGAGATCGCCTACTTCGTGAAGATCTACCCCGAGTAAGGCTAGCCCTCCGTGGGCGTGAGCCATGATGGCATAGACAAGGTTGCTTCTTCATGGACCCTTCGTGGGTGGAGCCTCCGTGGACTCTCGCATGGCCGTTACCCTCCGTGGGTTGAAGTCTCCATCAACGTGGAATGACGATAGCACCACCTATCGGAACCACGAGAAAAATCTCCGTGTCTCCAAATTGCGTTTGATCTTCTCTACCTCTCTTTACTACATGTGCCATTTACTTTCCGCTGCATATACTCTAGAATTGCATGTGTAGGGTGATACTTGACTTGATCATAATTGTGAATCTGCCAAAAACTTGTCTTTATCAAAAGGCTGAATTTTTATATTGTCAAGTAGTCTAATCACCCCCCCTCTAGACATACTTACGATCCTACAAGTGGTATCAGAGCTTTGGTCTCCATTGTATTGGTTTCCATTGCATTGGACTCCATAAGCTTGGTTTCACAACCTAGGAGAGTATGGCGTCTAGTAAGGGTAATTTTCGTAGAGGTCCTTACTTTGATGGTACAAACTTTGCTAGTTGGAAGCATAAAATGAAAATGCATATTCTTGGCCATAACCCAACCGCATGGGGCATTATTTGTGTTGGTATGCAAGGTGAATTCTTGAGGAAGGAAAAGTTCGGATCGCTGGCTTACAACGGATGAATTGCGGATGTTGCAAAACAATGCTCAAGCTTGTGACATTCTCTTTAATGCTTTGTGTCCCGAGGAGTTCAACAAAATCAGCCGTCTTGAGAATGCAAAAGAGATTTGGGATACTTTGGTTGAAATGCACGAAGGTACCGAGTCCGTGAAGGAATCAAAGCTAGATGTTCTTCAAGGTCAACTTGACAAGTTCAAGATGAAAGAAGGTGAAGGAGTCGCTGAAATGTACTCTAGGCTTGCTCTCATCACAAATGAGATTGCTGGCTTAGGAAGCGAAGAAATGACCGACCGATTCATCATCAAGAAGATTCTCAGAGCTTTGGATGGAAAGTATGACACCGTGTGCACTTTGATCCAAATGATGCCAAACTACAAGAATCTCAAGCCAACCGAAGTCATTGGAAGAATTGTTGCTCATGAGATGACACTTAAGGATAAGGAAGAGCTTCACAACAAGTCAAGTGGTGCTTACAAAGCTACAAGTGATGCTCCTACAACCTCAAGTGACAAGCTAGTTTCCAATGAAGAGATAAGCCTAATGGTCAAAAACTTCAACAAATTCTACAAGAGTAGAAGCAAAGAAAGAAGCTCAAAGTCTAGATCATATGATGAAAAGAGATCTTCTAGTCGTGATCGAAACTGCTACAATTGTGGAAGACCCGGACACTACTCAAATGAGTGTTCGGCTCCACACAAGAGAAGAGAAGAATCTCCAAGAAGAAGAAGCTCAAGAGATGAGTCACCTCGGAAAGAGAAAAGGAGTAGAGATGATCGTTATGAACGAAGACCCTCTCGGAGAAGCAAGGATTCGGAGAGGAAAGACAAGTCATCAAGGAGCTACACAAGAAGAAAACATCAAGCTCATGTAGGTGAATGGGTCTCCGGCTCCGACTCCGACAATCAATCCGAAGGAAGCTATCACTCCAACTCTGACTACAGTCAAGATGAAGGTGTTGCTGGTCTTGCTCTCGTATCCTCCAACTCCTATGCCTTATTTGATTCACCAAATGAGGGAATTGGAAGATGCTTCATGGCTAAAGGCCCCAAGGTATCACACCCTGAATTCATTGACTTTGATAGTGATGAGGATGACTTGCTTGGTGAAGATGAGCTCTTACATGATAAATCTAGTGAGCCTAGTAATGATGAACATGCTAGTAGTCTTTATAGTCGAGAAGAGTCGAATGACAATGCTATGAAGGAGATTGAGCGACTAACTAAAGAACTAAACACTCTTAAGTTAGCTCATGAAACAACTCAAGAAGATCATAGAGAGCTCCTAAGATCTCATGAGAAGCTACGCTCGAGAAGCTCACTCTAGAGCAAGAACATGAGTTTCTAAAAGCAATCAATGACGATCTTCAAAGAAGAGTTCTTCATATCTTGCCAAACGACTTCTCTTGTCTAATTTCTTGCCACCTATTAAAACTAAGCATGACAAGCATAAGAAAAATTCTTCATCTAGTAGTAACAATAACCATGCTAAATCCAATATTGTTGCTTCTAGTAGTTCTCTTGATTCCACTAACAATGTTTCAAGCCAAGTTACACTTGAGCAAGAAAATAGTTTATTGAAAGGGATTATAGAGAAAGGTGTCTACAAGAGCCTTGCGGAAGCAAGAACTTTGAGGAAATTGTTCTTAAGCAAGGAAGGCAGGAAGAATCAAGGAATTGGTTTTGAGCGAAAGTTCAACGCCGAGGGTGTTGAATGGGAAGAAGGTCAATATCCCACTCCACAGTTTATTCCTCAAAAGGAGAAGTACAAACCTACTTCTTCCAATGTGGAACAAGCTCAAGATGACCTTCCACCACAAGACAACAAGCTAAAAGGCAAGGACAAGCTTCAAGAGGAGATTGATGCATTTATTGAAGCACCTAAAGCCATGGTCAAGTGGGTTCCCAAGGAAACGTCAAGTTCTACTTCTTCAAGCTCAACAACAACCCCAAGGATTCCCATCAAGATGATGTGGATCCCGAAGAAGAAGAACTAGAGAGTTCTTGAGGGTGACTCCGCCAACATACTTCACTTACATTCATTTTGGCAAAAAACTTGTGCAATCAACTTCCACATCTTGCACTAGTTCATGGAGTCACAAACCCTCTTGTTGGTAAGTCAAGGGACAAGGTAATCATTGCTTTCATGGACATCATCTATTGTGAACTTCAATCTATGTCCATGGATATCCTTGTTTGTTCCTTGTGGGACTAACCCATGTAGGTATTGAAAGTGCCCGAATCCAAAGGATTGCTCCCAACTCTTGATGATCTTCATCAACATTGAGCATCCACATCTTCAACATCTACATGAAGTCTTCTATGACAACCCAAGGTTAGTTTGACCCTTTAAAAGGGGTTCTCACATCTAGGGGGAGTTTTGCTCTAAAGAATTGAGCTAAAGCATCTTCAAATGATGTGAACACATCAATGCTTTATGTAAAAGTGGTAACCCCACTTGTGCTTAAACGATGAGTATGACCTATGATCAAATGTTCTCATTTGGCTCCTAAGTCAATATACTCATATAATGATGACCTAGTCATCGACAAATTGTGTGATAGTAGCTAGAGTTTTGATTGTGCATGTTTGACACATATTTCATTTGCTATCTTATTGTGTGAGCATGTTGGATGCATGATTTTATCCATTCAAGGACATCCATTTGTGGTTTTGGTCGTTTTTGATTTTTCTGACCAAATGGATGGACAAGAATGCCTAAGTACCTCCCCTAGCTATCTATGCTTTCTTGTCTCAAATTCTATTCATGCTTACATCACAAACTTTGAACAAGTCATTTTCGGACCCTCCGAGTGAGGAGCACTCGGAGCCACCGATCCGTCAAGGGCTAACTTCCAAAACCTTCTAAGTGTTTTCGGTCAGACCAACTCCTCAAACTCGGTCAAACCGAAAACAGTTAGATTGATCTAGGTTTTCACCTCGGTGAAACCGAGTTGTGATTTTCGGCGTGACCGAAGTGCATAACTGCCTGAAGTTATTCATCTCGGTGCCACCGAGTTTTACAACTCGGTCCCACCGACAACAAAGGGTATATATATCCGAGGGGCGCGTTGATTTCTACTTCAAACGCTTCGCCCCACACCCTTCTTTGTCGTCGCCGTGGTCTCCGGATCGTCTCCGTTGTCGCTTTGTCAGGCCCTCGCCGCAGGTCTCCGTCGCCGTCAACGGACATCTTCTCCGCGCCGTTGCCGCCGTAGAGAAACTCCACCAAGTTAGGGTGAGTTTCGATCCCACTCGTGCTCCCATCTCCGATTCTATGCACGTTTGGTTTGCCTGTAATCTTGCCACGATTGAAATCTTCCTGAACACAAGATTAGTTCTTTTGGACTAGATTCGAGTAAAAGTTTTAGGGTTAGGTTTCCGCCGAACACATCTCGGTGAGACCGATTTTACATTCTCGGTATGACCGATTTGGCCCATGGCCATTGCACTGCACCTTTCGGTCCAACCGAGTTGTGCAAATCGGTGTGACCGAAATGAGGATTCTGTGAAACCCTAGTGTTTTTGGCAGGACCGAAACCCACTTCGGTCCAACCGAAAGTGGTGTGAAAGCTTTTGTTTGAACACTTCGGATTCACCGAATTTTAAACTCGGTCTAACCGAAATGTCTTCTGTGAAAACCTAATACTAAAATTTGAACTCATTTTGTTTGCAAAAACTTCTGCAGTTTGTGATGACTCTTCTTCTCTGCCTATACCTTATCTATTCACAGGTTGTCAGCCATGTCAGATGCCAGTGACATCCAGAACAGGTCTGAATCTCCTATTGCAGATATTCCAGAGGCAGGCACTAGTCCTGATCCCAGCAGCACATCAGATGATGGTGAGAGGAGTACACCAAGTGGTTTGCCTCCTGCAGCCACTAGAGCAAGAAAGAAGAGAAACTCAGATGAAGAAGACTCAGATTTTGTTGTTGAGGAAGAAGTCTCATCCAAGCCCAAGAGAAAAGTTGTTGCCAAAGAGCCTCAGGGTCAGCAAACCAAGAAAGGCACCAGAAAAGTCAAGCAGTCCACTGTTGCCAAGAAGCTGAGTTTGGAAGAGGAAACTACAAGCAAGGTGAAGAAAACTTCCAAGAGGAAGAGGATTGTGCATGATGATGCAGCAGAGGAAGACGAGGATGAGGAAGCACCCCAGCCTCCTCAGAAGTCTAAGTTCATGGGTGATGCCATCAGGGCAGGAGCCACTTCAAAACCCAAGCAATCTGCTCCAGTCAAGGCAGCTCCAGCAAAGGCTGCTGCCAAGCCAAAGAAGACATCAGAACATCCCAGATCGAGAAGAACAAAGATGATGTGCCACCGGTGTGTCGATGATGAAGCACAGTCTTTGTGAAACTTCACGTAAACTGCCACTACACAATGATGCTCATCCTCAAGCCGAGAACATGAAGGAAAGGAAGGATAAAGGTCTCGGGCTATGGAGACAATCGACCCATATGCCGTGAGGAGAAGAACTGCTGTTGATCCAAGATTCCACACCGAGAGCAGCAGGACTTCTATGAGGCTGTCTTGATGGATAAGAAACCCATAGTTGCGAGATACAAGATACGTTGATTGGAAGTACATTGTGATGAAGAGCACAGAGACTTCTTTCCACATGTGCATGAAAGCTTCTTGCATGTGGTGTTGCAGACTTTGTAGGTCGAAGTTGACCAGTTGGAATGATGAAATGATTATGCAATTCTATGCCTGACTCACTTCTATCCGGATGGAAGGATTTTATGGATGATGAAGGCAAAGATTTTCTTCAATTTGTTGAAGAATGGGCGAGAGCTGCTGAATGCTCCAAAGACAAAGAGAAGATGATATTGATGTTTATGGTATTCCAAAAAAGAACCATGAATCCATGAAGAATATGTACAAAGAGGTTCTAGCTAAAGATTTGGGAATTTGGAAGCTCGGCTCAGTGTACTATCTCCAGGCAGGTCTACCTACCACAAACACTATTCTGAGGCATACCTTGATGCCCAAGTCTGGAGATCATCGCATGATCAGAGGATACTCTATCAACATGCTGCATATACTTGATGAGAAGGCACCTTTCAAGGTGATGGACTTGATAGTTGAGACCATCAAGAGGACTGCAGCTGACCAGAAAAGGTCATGTGGATTTGCCCCGCATATTCAGATGCTTATCAATGCCAAGTTTGGCACGGGCACATTCTTGTTGGATAGACCACACTTGCCAACTTTGCCTGAGCATGAGGACAATGATGTTGTGATGGATGAGGAGGATCCAACTTCAGTTGAAGGTCAAGCAAAGATTGAAGCTGCCAAGAAAGCCAAAGCTGACAAGGAAGCAGCAGCAGCAGCAGCTAAACCCAAGAGTGTTGGAGAGCAGCTCCTTGAAGCTACCCAAAGGATTGAACAACGCCTGGCCAACATTGTGCAGTCTCAGGAGAGCCTAGAGAGGATTGTTGAAGACAAGATCCATGCTCTGGATGTCAAGTCGATGAAGTGCAAGTTGTCAACAAGCTTGAGGCGGATATTGAGGAAGCAAAGAGGAGAAGGAAGAGCTTATCGTGAGATGCAGGATGACTTAGTCCAGATGATTATCAACAGCCTGCTCGGTTCCCACAAGACCCGATCATTTGCTATTCGAAAGGATGACACCGGGACTACAGCCTCAAGACCTCCCACAGCTCCATCGGTTGCTCCGGCTCCAGCTCCGGTGACCACTCCTCCGGCTCCACAGACATCGGTGAAGTCTTCGCCGATGCTGCCATCTCAACTCCAACATCAACCTGCATAGAGCCGCCAGCAGAGTCCCCAGTGACGCTTAGCTCTATGCCTTTTCGAACTTTTTGGTAACTTGTTGCCAAAGGGGGAGAAATTGTATAGATCATAGGACTTCGAGAGAGAGAGTGTGTTTGATTTGCTCTTTCGTTCATTTGCGGTCTCTTTGAGATACTTTTGGTTTTTGGAGACATTCTATGTGTTTGATACTACGTTTCATTCTACTTTAATGAGTGCTTAGTCGTACTATGCCTTAATGTGTGCTTAATGCATATCATATGCTATTCATATCTTGTATGACCATTTACTCATGTCTTGGTGATTGGGTGCATGCTATTCATTCTTATCATTTTGTGCGCTCCACCAAGATGTATGTGACATGGAAGAGTGACCCATGATCCTAATCGATTGTGCATTTGCATTCAAACGCAAATATTAAATAATGCACAAATTTAGGGGGAGCTCTTGCTTATCACATACTTCTCAAAGCGACGATATTATTCATTGATTATATCCTTTGTCGAAGCTTTGATCTATATGTTGTCATCAATTACCAAAAAGGGGGAGATTGAAAGTGCAACTAATCCCCGGGTGGTTTTGGTAATTAATAACAACATATATATCATTGAACTAATAGTTTCTTGAGAATCATTTCAGAAAGTTCGATTGATATGGGTATGGCAAGGGCTGAAGAAGTGGACCCTCAAAATGCTAAGGCAAGCATTGGCAAAAGCTCAAGACTCCATTTTTGGTTTAGTGATCCAAGATCACATTGAGTCCATAGGAAAGCCAATACTATTAAAAGGGATGAGGTTATGATAATGATCTGGTTGCTCAAAGTGCTTAGTGATACATCTCCCAAACTATCAAAGCAACTTTCACTTCCATATACACTCATAAGTAATCTCGGTCCCACCGATTTTCCAAACCACCACACCGAGATGAACCACCTCACCATAAAGCCAAACCCTAGAAATTTCGGATTTTCGATTCGAACTCGGTCTCACGAAACTTGAGTTGCCAAGCTTCAGAACCTTCGTCATCAAATCGGTGTCACCGAGATGATGAAGTCGGTCCCACCGAGATTGGTAAGCTCTTGTCTTTGGAAGAATCAGACTAACCGAGATTGTATTTTCGGTCCCACCGAAAATCCCAACGTTCACATGTTTTGAACTTTCGGTCTCACCGAGTTGTCAACTTCGGTCCCACCGAGATTGGTTAAATGTGTGTAACGGTTGGATTTTGTGTGGAGGCTATAAATACCCTCCACCCCTCTTCATTCGTGGAGAGAGCCATCGAAAGAACTACCACTCCTACCTTACATTTCGAGAAGAAAACTACCTACCCTTGTGTTGAGATCAAGTTGCTCCACTCCCACCATATGAAGCTTGATCTCTAGCCTTCCCAAGTTGCTTTCCACTCAATCCTTTCTTCCACCATAGCCAAATCGGTGAGGAGAGTTGAGTGTTGGGGAGATTATCATTTGAAGCACAAGAGCAAGGAGTTCATCATCATCAACACCATCTATTACCTTTTGGAGGTGGTGCCTCCTAGATTGGTTAGGTGTCGCTTGGGAGCCTCCGTCGAGATGTGGAGTTGAACCAAGAAGTTGTAAGGGCAAGGAGATCGCCTACTCGTGAAGATCTACCCGAGTAAGGCTAGCCCTCCGTGGGCGAGGCCATGATGGCATAGACAAGGTTGCTTCTTCGTGGACCCTTCGTGGGTGGAGCCCTCCGTGGACTCTCGCAGCCGTTACCCTCCGTGGGTTGAAGTCTCCATCAACGTGGAATGACGATAGCACCACCTATCGGAACCACGAGAAAAATCTCCGTGTCTCCAAATTGCGTTTGATCTTCTCTACCTCTCTTTACTACATGTGCAATTTACTTTCCGCTGCCTATACTCTAGAATTGCATGTGTAGGGTGATACTTGACTTGATCATAATTGTGAATCTACCAAAAACTTGTCTTTATCAAAAGGCTGAATTTTTATATTGTCAAGTAGTCTAATCACCCCCCCTCTAGACATACTTTCGATCCTACAATCACGCGGTTAGTTTTTCATTCGTTGGTTCTCAGCTCTTTTCATCCGGTGCATTTCTCGTCAAGTTGACTCGAGCCTCTTCATCGTTGCCAAGTTCAATCCTCAGTTGTTTTCTTTTTCCCACCCGCCCATCCTTTTTCTTCTCGGAGCCGGAGCTCGTAATTGAGTATCCATCCTACTCGTGTGAAGTCTTTGCATTCTTTCCTCAATTATTTCAACCGGTGTTTTCTTTTCAAGTTATTCGTCAGTTCTCCCTTCTAAATTGCCTTTGTTTTTCCCGCCCTCCCACCCTCTTCTTCTCGGAGTCCGAGTCTCTTTCGACCATCCATTTCATTCATGTGGAGCCTCTTCAGTCTTTCCTCAATCATTTTCAACCGGTGAATTCTTGTCTCGTTTGACATTCTTCATCTCTTTTTCTTTTCCGGTGGACTCAATTCAAGTTTTTCGGGTTGATCGTATTATTTTCCTTGGATAAAGTGTTTTCCCTGCTTGTTCGCCTCTCACTAGTTTATCCTTCCGGACTGCTCAAGACATCTCAGGAGATTCGTCTGTGTTCGAATTAATTCGAGGTTATCACCACATTCAAATATTTCAGTTGTTCCTGTGCATCATCTATCTCTTCAACAATCCTTTTTCAACGGTGTTTTCTCTTTAGTGGGCCCTAACCCACATGTTTATTCCCAGGATCTTACCTGACTCTTCTAATTATTCCGGAGTTATTCTCAAATTCTTTTCAAGTGTGACGTAAGATTGGATTCCAGCAGTCACATGCCTTCTCCAAGATTCATTTCAAATCATTTCATTGTTGGCTCAACCTCTTTGCTTTTCATTCTACCGGAGTATCTCAGTAATTTTGGTGGTGTTTCTCGTCGTCATTTGAAGATCGAAGAAGAGTTTCTCTTAAATCTTGTCTGTTCTCTCGAAGATTCGTGGTTCTAGCTTCATGTTATCCTCTCGAATTATTTTGTTTGTCAGATATTCTTTTCTTACCCATCCGGAGTATGTCAGGAATTGTTTTTCATTTCTTTTCACCGGAGGCTATCATTCCAGAAGAATTCTTCGTTGTCACATTTCAGCTACCGTTATCCAATTATCCCGACGCTTCGTTCAAGTGATATTTAATCAGCTCGAGTTCTTCCCGTTCTCTTGTATCTAAATCCACTCAGAGCATATTTGTTCTTCTAATTATTCCCAGTGATTCATTCTCTTTCACCAGTCATTTTTGAATTCTTACGGTGGTTCCTTCAGATTCCTTTTCCTTTGTTATCATATTAATTCATTCGTTCTTTCAAATCCTACCGGTGGTTCATTGAAGACCTTCCTCAAGGTTGCGCCATATTCCCCTTAATCCTTTTCAACAAGAATAAGTTGCATGTCAAATCCGGTTGTCATCAATTTAATTTGGTGAAGGATAAGCATATAATAAATCTTATTCTTATTTCCTCCAAGTGATTAATCCCTTCCTTCGAAGTTTGTTCTTGATGAATAAATTCTAGTTCTAAGTGTTTTCATCTTTTCTTTTCCGGAGTTCAAATTTCCTCGACCATTTCGTCGAAACCTCCATCTAAATCACCGCAAGGGTTGATCTTATTCTTTCATCTTTCATTCTATCTCATCATCCTTTTGTCACCGGAGTTCTTCATGGTGGTTCTTCATGATTTAATTCATTCTTCAAGAGTTCATCAAGATTCTTGTTGGAGGAGTTCAAGTATCTTTTTTTTCTTGCGTCTCAAAGTGCAAATACTTCTCCGTATTCTTTTGAGGTGGAGTTTTGCATTTCTTTTTTCTTCTCAGTTATTCAAGCATTTGGTTGTGGTATAATTTCACCTCAAGTTCTGAGATGTTTTTGATAAGTCCACAACAAGCTTATTCTTTTGTTATTGAATATCTCAACAACTCTGTTCTACCCTTCCTCTAAGGATGCTATCGAATTCATTCGTGGTGGAAGTTGTTGTTCTCTCATCCGTTCTTTACACGTGGGATTCTTTCAATTCTTCCGGAGGCATTGTGTTGTTCATGTCGTCTAGTGTCATTCTATCTTGTGAAGTTCATGTTCTATTCCTTCCATTTTCAGCTGGAGTGCTGCCTAAATTATTTTGTTCTTATTCCTTTTCTACCTTGTTCTAACCGGAGTGGTTTCAGAGTCTATCTTGTTTCTTGAGCTTTTCATTCTCGTCATATTCGTTGTTCCTCTTTTCTACCCGAGTGCCCTCAACTTTGTTCATCTTCTCTCTTGCACTCTTGTTTCACCTCTTCCTCTTTCTCTTCCCACTCGTTCCTAAGATCTCGGGACGAGATCTCTTGTTAGTGGAGGAGAGTTGTAACGCCCCGAGACCGATGCACCAGGTGTCTTCCAGTTATTCGCTGTCGTTGCCATGTCATTTGCTTGCGTGTTGCACTTTCCATGTCATCATCTGCATGTTTTTCAAAACTTTCATCCATTCGGGTTCCCCCGGTTCTCTCCGTTGTCCGTTCTGAGCCCAACCACACTTGCATGCGCCCGTCGCACCTCCCAGTTCTTGTTTCGCGACGTCCCGGCGAGGCCCGGTCAGCGACAAGCTTCCGGATGCGACAAGACAACGACCGCGGCAAGGCGCTTGCCACGGCAAGCTACCACTCTGTACCCGCGCTCCAGCACATCCACCAACGTGTCGCCCTGGGACCTTTCCAGGCGCGCGTGGCAGGAGGCTGTGCAGCCAACGGTGCACGGTGGCAAGCGGCGCTGACAAGATTGCCATCGTGGCAAGCGGTGGCGTCCCCTAACGGTCCCTTTTTTGCACTATTTGGGCGACGCTGACGGGCATTTAATGCCTTTGTCCCCTGCCGTCAGGGTTAGGTATGATACACTGTATAGGTAGTTGTACCAACCGCAACACCTTTCCATTTTACCCTTGTCTCACGCCACACTGTCGGTGACCCTTGAGCATATAAAAGGAGGCCCATGCGCAACATAGAAGGGGGTTCGGAAGGAGAAAAACACTCATGCTCGGTCTCGTTAGCAGCTAGTGTGTCTTTGTAGCACTCAGCGCCCGAGCAAGAACTCAATACACTCATTGCGGACAAGAGGAGTATTATCTCTCCGGAGAGCTCCGAAGCTGGGTAAACTGCTCGTGTGCTTCGCCTCGATCTTCTCTTCGCGCGATGGGCCGGGAGTTGACGAGTGGCCTTGGTATATCACCGGTAGACCGCCTGTCAAATTTTGTTCCATTTGGAGGCCGTTTGATGCCCCAACGGTTAACCAAGTTAACCAAAACCCCCTTTTCTCTTGCAGCCCAGCACCCCTTCACACAGCCCCCTAGCCCACCAAACTCCCCTCCATGCTCTCCGTCATTGGATCACGATCATGTGGGCAAAACCGCACCTCATTTGGACTCTCCTAGCTCCCTCTATCTATAAATAGGCCCTCTCCCCCGAAATCGCGGATGAATCCACCCAACCCTAGTTCAAACTCCTCCCTGCCGCCAGACAATTCCTCCACCGATGGTCGGACGTGTCCGCGCCGCCCCTCACCCAATCCGCCGCCGCCAGACAATTCCTCCACCGACGGCCGGACGTGTCCGCGCCGCCCCTCACCCAATCCGCCGCCGCCACATGGCCTCGCCGCCTCCAAGAGCCACCCCGCCGCGCGAACTGCGCGGGTCCGAGGCCAGCCCGCCCGGCCGCACCGAACGCCTCGCCACCGCAGACCGCCCGCGCCCTCCACCGCCCATCAACACTGCCACTGTGCCTCTCACCACCGGCCACTGCCCGCAAGGCCTCCCGCCGTCTCGCAAGGCCGTCGCCTCCAGCGCCCGCCATCCCGCGCCGCCCTCACCCTCCGCGCGCCGCCCCGCCGCTGCGCTAGCTCGCCGCCGGTCTCCCGTGCGTGCCTCTTGAAAACAAAAAAAACATGTTTTCTTTCTTAGTCTCTTCTGTGACACGCATGCGTTTGCTTCCGCGAGAGGCATGACTGTGCCTCTTAGAAACGATAAATGCATTTTTTTTCCTTCTGCAAGAACTACTGGTTTGCTTCGGCGAGAGGCTCGGCCGTGTCTCTCGGAAACAAAAAAACATTTTTTTTCTTTTCTTTTCGCGAGAGGCTCAGCCGTGCCTCTCGGAAACGAGAAAACGCGTTTTTTTCCTTCCGCGGGAGGCATGGATTTACTTCTCGTGGATGCATGGATTCATTTTTCGTGGAGGTGAGAGGCACAGTCGTGCCTCTTTCAGAAACGGAAAAAAACATGCTCCCGGTTGGGTTTTTTTGAGTTTTTTGTCAAAACTTAATCAACATAGGATCTAGTTTTAAATATCTCGATGCGAGAAATCCAACGGTGAAATGGTTCGAGATTTGGACACACGGTTTAAGAGATAAATTGTTTTGAATAAACGAATTTACAAAAAAAACTCCCATGTTGCGACAACTGACGCACATGCAGTACGCCATTTATCGCAAACTAAAGAGGCGGGAGCGACCTTTGCAAAGAATGCTCATTAATTAGAAAGAGTGCTCATTAATTAATGACTAGCAAAAAGGGCCGTGCGTTGCAACGGGAAAAAAATCGTCTCATACCGCTAGTTGGGTCCGTTCAAACAACTGTGCGTGGCCGATTGGCAGGTTATAAGATCGAACCCTCCCATTGGTAATTTTATTTTTTGCCAGCTCCGCGGACCTGGGCCACAGTGTGTAGCCAGGTGGGCTTCCTCCGTTGGGCCAAAACGGTTGGCAAGTAATGAAACCAAATAGCGTATATGAAATTAATTGAAGGGGGACCAAACGAACAGGGACGAAACCAAGAATATCACTTCCCTTTAATAGTAGGTATAGATATAGATATAGATATAGATATAGATATAGATTTTGGTCAAAACGGTGTGGTTTTGTTGAATCTCGGCGTCACGCACCCTAGTTTGGGCCGGGCCACGGTCGCTTTGTTGTTTCTTCTTTCTCTGCTTCCTTTTCTTTCCTTTTTCTGTTTTTGTTTCCATTTCTTTCTTTTCTCCCTTTTGCTTTTTTATCACTTTCCCGTATCATCCAAACCTCATTGCATTACAAAAATGTTCATCGTATAGGAAAGAAATGTGCATGGAATATTAAAAAAGTTTATCATGCATTTTCAAAATGTGTATCGTATATTAGAAACTATTCAACGTATATACGAATGCTTAATGTGTATACGGAAATTGTTCAACGTATATTACGGAATATTTGATGTGCATTTGAAAAACATTCAACGCATATTAAAATATGTTCAATATTCAAAAAGTGTCCAACGCATATATTCATATTTTTCAAATGTTCACCGTATAATACGGAAAAGTTCATTGTGTATTATTTGAAATTTTCATCATATATTAAGAAAGTGTCCAACACATATTACAATAATGTTCAATGGATATTACAAGATGTTCAATGTGTATTTTTCAAAATAAGTTTGGCACTTATACATTCGCGGCACAAACTATCATTAGATCTTATTAGCTTGATCAGTTAGCAACACTTATTCACGAGAGGGAGGTCACGAGTTCTAGCTCTCGCTCGCACATGACTTTTTGACGATCTTTTTATGTGTGTCGAGCTCGTTACCTCCAAATGAGTCGGCCCATTCACCCTTGCGTTAAGGGAAGCCTCGACCGTTTGTCGCCCGCGTGCGGCAAATAGGAATCTCAGGTGTTGTGGAGCCTTCCATATTCGTGGGCTACACAGTGCTGGATACAACAACCTTGCAATTACACGGGAGATCCTTCTGAACGTGTAGTGGGGACTTCCAACACGCGGGCCGTACAACAACCATACGCAACAAACAACCAAAGGGAGTGATTATCTCTTATTGTGAGACCAAACAAGGCCTCGCCTGAAGAGCTTGCCTGTCGGGGGTTGGGTGCGACATATGCCAACGGGTGGCTTATCATGGTGGGGGCGAGTAGAACGTCGCCGGTGCCTGGAAACGGGATGAGGCGAGACATGCACGCCGCGAATCTTACCCAACCGGGGCTCTCAGGAGATAATACCCTCATCGCTGCTCTGCGGGGTCTCCGCATGATCACTATGGGGTGATAGTACAATGGTGCTCCTTGAGCTGTGTGAGGCAGGAAGGAGCAAGGCTAGCTCTTTCCCTTTGCGCTATGGGTCTAAAACCTATCAGGGCCGAACCCTTTGCATGGGTGCCCGGGGGTCGATATAGGCCTACCTCGGGGTACAATGGTAATCCGACCGGGCGTGGCCCCGGTCGTCGATCTCTCTTGTACTGCCCTTCCCGCCGGCAGGGCCCGCCATTGGCGGAATCCATGAACAGCAAACTCTTGTCTGGCGCTCTTGGTGACGAGCTTGGTCATGGGGTCGTGGAAGCAGATGCTGCCCGTCTGTCGGCGATCCTTGCCGCCACTCCCGCCCAATCTGGTTTATGGCTTGTGGGGCCTGGCGGCGGGCGACCGACTGGGAGGCCGACTCAGGCCGTCTCGAACTCTCCGGCCGTCTTCTTCTATTTCACCGACGGAGGGCGGCGATCTCCGGAGACGTCTGGCATTGTCGTGGGTACTGATGCCTTGTGCCTTGTGGATGAGAATCCAAGGAGGCATGGCAGCAGTGCTGCGCCTCACCGGAGATCTCCCGTGACGCTGCTCATTTGTAGCCATGCCTTCTTCCCGTGGGTCCGAGGGGACAGCCACGATGGGGCTGTACCCCGCGTCGGTCTTCGTGAAAGGTCGCGGTCCGACTCTCACAGTCGGCCCCTTGGGAGGTCGCCAGCCCAGAGCTGCCATCTTGAAGGCTCCGCCTCTTCGAAGGTCGTCAGCTGGGACTCGGCCTTCTCGAAGGTCGCCAGCTGGGACTCGGCCTTCTCAAGGTCGCCTCACTGGGACTCGGCCTTCTCGAAGGTCGCCGGTGGGACTTCGGCCCGAGGGCACGGCCTGCCCGATGTCTTGAAAGATCTTGGGTCTGGGTCAGCCTACCCATGGCCCATTACTCGACACAGTAGTCCCGGCTGGCGAAGCGGCTCGGCGCCGCCTCGTGGGCCCGGCAGTTCGATTCTGCGAGCCGACTCGAGAGTCGGTTCTTTGCGTCGCCGAGCCGCCTCCGAGTCGGCTGGCCCGCGAGGGGCCGCGCTCGCGAGTCGTGGCGGGAAACCGGCGGCGATCGGCTACGCTTCCTGTCTTTTATGAGATGGTCCTATCGCGTAACGCCCACGGGGGCGATAGCCTGCCACCAGCGTGGCGGGGACGGGCGCGCTGTGGGCTCGCCACTACGCGCCTCGGCTCCGAAGCGGATCCGCCTGCCGAGGGCGGTTGGCATCCCCACGTGGTTACTGCGGGCAGTAACTTCGTGGGGGTTTCGATCGTGGGGCGCCGTGGGGTCGTGGGCGCAGTTAATCCCCACGTCGCCCCCTCGGCTTCTCAGCCCATGAGGCTATAAATAGGCTGAGGGGGAGCGGCGGCACAGCACGCGCACTCCCTCCCCCGCTCTTTGCCCTTCTTCTTCCTTCGCCTTGCTCCGTCGCCTACTTCTTCCTCGCCGACGATGAGTTCTTCCTCCGCCGCGCCCCCCGCCTCGCGCTCCGGCGAGTGGGACGGCTCAGACGTGGATGTGGAGGACATCGAGTTCCTTCGCCGGACCCGCCGCCTCCCGAGCGCGGATTTGGTGCAGGCCCGCCCTGCACCGGCGGGGAGAATCCGGCCCGGCTGGCGGCGGGCGAAGCGGGTCATCTTCCGCCGCACTGACGCGCTGGATGGGGCTCCCGCGAGCGGGTTCCTCCGCCATTCCTCGAGCTGTACAACTTGCGGCCGCACCTCACCCCCAACGCGGTGGTGCTCCTCTCCGCCACCACCTGTGCGAGGGCTACATCGGCGTTCTCCCCACCCTCGAGCTATGGGAGAGTTCTTCTCTTCGGCTCGACGCAGGCTGCCGCACGCCGCGCGAATGCGGCACGTTCATCGCGTCCGGGCGACGACGGCCGACAACCCCTTTCCGCCCATCCCACTGGTGAAGTCGGTGAAGATGTGGCGAAGACGATTCTACGTGAAGAACGTCGCCACCGACTGGGTCAACCTGCCGCCCTTCGACTCCGAGCCGCTGACTGGCCGGCCGCCTAGCTGGTCCCACCGCTCGAAGTCACTTTCGCCCTTCGCAGTCGGCGCCGTGGCACGCCTCCGAGTCATGACGCAATCGGAGGGGCTCGTCGCCTCCGACCTCCTGGCCGCCTTCGTGGCGCGCCGGGTCCTTCCGCTCCAAGGCCGGCCTCACCACATCTGTCAGATGAGCGGCCGGCATGATCCAAGCCGGCTGTGCACCAAGGACATGCCGCGACGAGAAGTGGCGAACATGGTGAACCTCATCGCCCACTGCAAGTTCACCGACGAGTGGCAGTTCGGCAAGGAGCCGTACTCGCGCGACAACCCTCCGCCGGTGGTAAGTTTTTCCGTCTGTACTTCGATCTCGCTTGTATCCGACTTCGAGCTCTGATCTTGTTGGTATTCTTGAGCAGAATCCCCTCACGGCGCTCGCTGCCGGCGCCCTGAGAGAACCGCGTGAGTACGTCCCCGACCGCGAGGTCAGCGACATCAACGACCCGACTTGGGGGCCGTGGCGGCTGAGGCCGACGCCAAGGCGGCGGAGAGGAAGAAGACGGCCTCGGACCGTCGGCGACCTTCGCCCCGCCCGAGATGACATCGACGCGAAGTCGCCCAGCGCCGTCAACCGAGAGCCGCCCTTCCACCGAGCCGGCGCAAAGAGGCGCCACGCCGGGCCGAAAAGCGCCCGCGGCAGGTCGAAGAAGCCAGGGAACGCGCGCGACCAGCGGAAGAGGCGGCCGCGAAGCCAACCGCTTCGAAGGAAGTGAAGAGGCCGCTTGTTTCTTCGTAAGTCCTTTTACTCTTCGTTTCTTTCTGATTTTGCTTGAATTTTTCGACTTTCCCCCTCTCTTCTCCGGCGCCCCTCTCCCTTGAGAGAGTCGCCGCATATACATGTCATGGGGTCGGCGGCGTCCTCCAACACGCGGGAGTTGATCCGCCGCCGACCTCCGAGCGGCGACGGGCGGAACGCGCAGGAGAAGCGCGCGGAGGAGGAGGCCGAGCGCCTAGAGAAGGCGCAGGCCGATAAGGCAGCCGCCAACGCCCAGCGGCATCTGGACGAGGCCGTGGCCGCGGCAAAACGGGATGCCGAGGCGGCCGTTCGTCGCCGCGCGGCGATGCTCGTCCCCCCGCTCTCGTCAGCGCCGCCACCCCCTGAATTCACGGCGCAGACCGGGGAGGTCGGCACCACCAACCCTCTCGCGGAGGAAGGTGGCGACGCTTCGGGCTCGGACACCCGCGCCCCGCCTCCGCCACCTCCGCCGCTCCGTCTTCGAGCCGCACGGCAAGCAGCCGGTGGACCCGCAGAGACCCGCCGCTCGCGGACGACGCCGACGCAGAATCGCTTCTCCAGTCGCCGTGCCGGCGCGCGCCGAAGTCGAAGGGCGAGCTCGCGTCGCGAAGCTTCGAGACGGACGCCGCCAAAGATGGCGAACACAGGACGCCGAGGCCTCGGTTGCGCGCCCACCGGTGGTG
Organism: Aegilops speltoides; assembly: GCA_021437245.1. NCBI lineage: Eukaryota > Viridiplantae > Streptophyta > Magnoliopsida > Poales > Poaceae > Aegilops > Aegilops speltoides. Next base: position 333,114,171 of record CM038145.1, read on the forward strand.
CGCGGCGCGGCACCGCCCGCTGAACCAGCGCTTCGGCGTTCGGTCCAAGTTGCGCAAAGAAGCGCGGCCCTCAACTCTACACCGGGGCGATCGGCCATGCGGGCCTCCGTCCGCATGCGCTTTGTTTTCCTTTTAGTTCTCTTGTCTCTTTACGTGAGAAGCGGCGCCAGACTGCTCGAGTGTAATCCCGAGTTGAGTCGATCGCTGAGCGGCGGCTCGGAACTCCTTCTAGCGACTCAAGGCTGACTCGCTTTGCGGCCTTGCGGAGTATCACAACCTCCGCTACTCGCCTTCAATCGCAGCGTTGAGGAGCTGAGAGCGGACCGCCCGATCTGGCGGAGAGTCGATATGAGCGGATTCTTCCTTCTTGGCAGCGCATGGCGCACCCACGGGCTGTAATCCCGAGATTCGGGCCGATCTGGAGCGGTCGGGCGGATCTCGGCGACTTTCCTTCTTTCTTCTCTGGGCGATGCTACGCCTGGCAGAATCCCGAGATTCGGGCGGCTCGGCCGATCGGGCGGATCTCCCAACAACCTTCTTTGTTGACGATGCTTTATTCTTCTTTGGGGTTCAGACGCCAATGTCGCCCTTTAAGGGCAGCTGGACGAGGCCAACGCCGCCCGTCGCGCTAAGGAAGAGGAGGCGACAAGCTTCGTTCAAAGCGCGACTTTACTGGCGGCAGCGGTGGCGGCGAAGGATGACCTGCCGGAAAGCCTGGGAGGACGCCAAGTTGCGGGAGGAGGCCCTTCTAGCCGAGTTCGCGATGGAGCGGGCCGCCTGGACCGACCGTGAGGCGATGCTGACCTCCGGCTACCACGTGCTCGAGGATATCGTCGATGGTAACTCCTGGCTTCTCTTCTTTGGTCTTTCGACTCTGTGTCGAACTGTCTTCTGGTTTTTCTGACTGTCTCTTTTCTTGTCTTTGGCAGACTTCTTCCCCGCCACTCATGAGCCGTCCCTCCGACCATCGGCGGATCGGGAGGCGCTTGAGGGCGCAGGCGTAGTGATCGCCGCCAACGCCCCGAACCGTTGACGAGCAGATCTTGAGCATCGGGCTCGCCGCTTCGCTCACCGCTTCTGCGCCGGCGCCAAGTCATTACATACAGTGGCGGAGGTGTCGGCTCTGCGCACCGCCAGCCGGACGGCCGACTGGCTGGAGGTCGCCGTCGGTCGCTTCGAAGCTTGGAAGGGCTCCTCGGCCCGCGCCGAACACGCGAGACTCAGGAGTTAAATCAAGGGTGATACCGGGGCTGGACACTGGACCGCTGGCAGCGTTCGGTCGGAGGCCCGAGCCAAGTTGGGGGCGTGGAAGGTGCCCTTGTCGGCGTGGCGGCCATCGCCGAGTACACGGACACCGGTGTCTTTGTGCCCGGCGGTCGCCGGACGGGCGAGGAAGTTCCGCCGAGTGGTTGAGGATGCACCCGAGTACGAGAGGACTCGGCGAATGTCGGCTCCAGACCAGGGGGAGGCGAGCGTCGGAGAGGCGAGGAGGAGGAGGCGCCAAAACACAGCAGGCGGCCAGCCTCGGCTGTCGCGCCTCCGACAACGAGCCTCGGAAGGACGAGCGGCCGTCTGTGGCGACAGGCCGAGACCGCCCGGCCAGCGCCCGAAGTCAGACGCGCCCGCCGCCTCCGGCTCTCCGGCCCCGGAGGCCGCCCCCTAGAGTGCATCAACTTTACCTGTCTCTTTCGTACTTTGAAAAACTTGTCAGTTGCGAACAATTCCACCCGTGGGGTGTATTCGGCCAAGGGCCTTATGTAAATATTTATCAAATTTCCGCCTTTCCCTGCTTTGGCTCTTTAGACTTTTTCCTTTGCCGCCTTCCTTTGGTTGCCGCCTTGCCATTGGGCAGCCGCTCTGCGGATGCCCCACTGGGTCAGCCTTCGGCTACTAGGAGGTAAGTACTTAGTCGTTTAGAGTGCCGTAGCAAGTTTGGCTGGAAATCGGCCGGCCGACCCTCAAGGTCGGTCATCCTTAATAAAGGTTGAAACTACGAGCCGACTGCCCGTGAGTCGGCTCAGTAGGGGAAACTGGGAGCCGGCTTGGGCTATGCGTAGCTCTTAAGTCCTTAGCCGTTTTTTAATGTGTGCGCTCGCTCTTTCCATCTCCCCGTTTTACCGGCAGTCGCTCTGCGAGCTGCGGCTTTCCAGAGAGGCGGCTTTGGCGCAACACATTACTTGTCGACCTCGAGGAGCATTTCATAGCACAAAGGCGGCGAGTCCCGGGCCGACTAGTCGGACCGGTGCGAACAGTATGATAAAAAGGAGGAGCATTTGAGCGGGATCCATATCATACGAGATAATCAAAAAGGCAGTCCCGAGCTCGTCTCGAGGGCCTAAAATCTTAGTACTTAATACAAAAAAGGGGTAGCGTGATACATCTCGCATCAAGCTGTAAAATCTTGAAGAAGATTTGCGTTCCTGGTAGCTCTGTTTCTTTGCGGAGTCGTCTCTCTTGCGTGCTCGAGGCTTCGGCGTCGATCAAGTAGTAGGCGTCGTTCCCTAGCACCTTCTTGATGATGAAGGACCTTCCCAAAGGCGTCGACAACTTGTCTTGGCGGCTGTTCTCTGAATCAGCCGGAGCACAAATCGCCCTCTTGGAATGATCTTGGCTTGACCTTGCGGTTGTAGTATCGCCGCGAGACTCTGTAGTAGATGCTGGACGGTGAGTGCCAACAATGGCCCTCTTCAGCAGTCGGACGCCCGTCTTGGCGTGCTTCTTGACCTCCTCTTGGTGTACATAGAGACTCGCGGAGAGTCAAATTGTATATCCGTCGGAATGGCAACCGGCACCATAGGCGAGGAAGAACGGCGTGAAGCGGTTGATCTGTTTGAAGTCGTCGCGAGACTCGGAGGGCGGCGGCGGCTCTTCCACCCAACAGCGGCGGCGCTCGAGTGGTTCGACCAATCGAGGCTTGATGCGGACAGGATGAGGCCGTTGGCTCGTTCCACTGGCCGTTTATTGCGGATGGGCAGCGGGCCTAGGTCGATCGGATGCCTGCGTCGCAGTAAACGAGCCAAAGCGCCTTTGGCGAAATTGGTGCCGTTATGCGTGATGATGCTATGCGGTATGCCGTACCGCACCGTGATGTCGGCAATGAATGTCACTTGCTGTGGGCCCATTTAATTTCTTGATGGGCTTTGCTTCTACCCACTTGGTGAACTTGTCCCTCGCGACGAGTAAATGAGTCGAGCAGCCTCGGGCCGTCTTGAAAGGTCCCACCATGTCCAAGCCCCAAAGCTGCAAAGGGCGAGGCGATGGGGATTGTCTTGATCTGGCTTGGTGAAGGGCTTGGAGCGGAACACACAGCACCGTTGCACTTCTTGACTAATTCTTTAGCTTCTTCGAGGCGATCGGCCAAAAGAAACCGTCTTAGAAAGGCTTTGGCCCTGGCGCCCTCGAGGCCGCATGGTGACCACACTGCATACTGATGGATGTCCTTGAGGATCGCTTGGCCTTGCTCACGATTCTCTGTGGCTGGTGGACACCGGTGGCGCTGCGTCGACTAATTCTCTGTTGACTATGGTGTAGGCTGCCGCTCGGCGTTGTACTTGCCGAGCGAGTTTCATCTGCGAGCAACTCCTTGTTGACTAGGAACTTGAGGATGGGCTGCGCCCATGAAGGTCTTGCTATCTCTCATTTGCCACCACAACGACTTGGACAAGGGTGGCTGGGCTGGGAGGCGGCGGGTTGGACTCTCTTGCCGCTTGCTGAATTGAGGAATCTCTCGGGCCGATTGGGCGCGAGTTCTGGCCGGCCAGCGCATCCCGAACTGTGGCGTGATCCGATCCCGGCGCGTGGCTTTCTTGAGGTCGCTTCTTTGGGGTCTTGAGTCGGATCCGACTATCTCGGGAAGCCAGCGCGAAAATGGTCAGTTCGGTGAGGTTTGATAGGCGGCTTGAGGCGGCGAAGAGGCGGCCTTGGAAGATATCGCTGGCGAGTGGAGCCTACTCGGCGCCAATGCATCTGCTTGATCGTTGTCGTTTCTTGGTGCGTGGAGGAATTCGCATCCTACAAAATATCCGCTGAGTTGTTGCACCAAGAATCGGTAGCTTGCCATGTTTGCGTCTTTGGCGTCGATCGCGGATATTGCTGAACCACCAAATCGAGTCGCCATAGCACGGGATCCGCGAATCCGAGTTCCTTAACAAGCGAGCCCATGGATGGCGCTTCATATTGGCGGCGTTGTTGGAGGCGGCGAAGTGGATTGCACGCGTATTTGAGCTTATCGCCCTTGGGGAGGTGAGGGGCGACGCGGCTCCGAGGCGGGGCGCATCTTGGAGCCGTCGAAGTCACGATCGCCAATGAGTAGAGTCGGTAGGTGGCGGCGATCTTGAGTCTCGGCCCGGTCGGCGAAGTCGGCTAAGCGCTGCGACTTGATGGCGGTGCGAGGTTGGTAGTAGATCGTGTAGGGAGCTAGATCCATAGCCCACTTGGCCACTCGGCGGAAGCATCTCGACTTCCGATGATCTCGGCGAGTGGGGCGGTGCAAACCCGCGTGATTGGATGCTCTTGAAAGTAGGGCTTCATCTTCTTGGCGGCAAAATGCCGCCGTAGCACATCTTCGGTAGTGAGGGTAGTTACGCGGAGGTCGCGACACCTCGCTTAGGTAATATCTGGTCTACGGACCGGGCGCCTTGCCTTCCTCCTTGCGCTCGACTACTATAAGCTGTCTTGACCACCCGGTGGTGGCGGCGATGTACAAACATGGGCTCTTTGGGGAGTCGGAGCCGCCAACACAGAGTCGCCCGCATCTTCTTGATTGGAGAAATGCCTCATCGCCTTGTGGTTCCACTTTCGAAAAAAGTGGTCTTCTTCATTAGTTGATACAATGGCGGGGCTTTCTCGCCCGGTGAGACTAATGAATCGGCTTATGAAGAAATAGCAGCGGGTGAACTACGCACATCAATAGTCGGCTGGGTACCTCCATCCTCTCTATGGCCTTGATCTTCCAGGGGTTGCACTCTATGCGCGTTCGGAGACCCGAAAACCAAGGAGCTGGCGGTGGGACTCGAACACGCATTTCTCTGGGTTGAGCTTGATGTGGAATCGCGCAGATTCTCGAAGGTCTCTCGAGATCCTCTAGCGGTGTCCACGCTTCTCCGTCTTTACTACCACATCATCCACACAAACATGGGCATTCCTGCCGAGTTGCTTGAGAGGCATTTACGCATGCAGCAGCTGAAGGTGGCGCCGGCATTCCTCAAGCGAGCGTCATCGTCGGCAGCGAAGGCTCAAGCGGCGTGATGAATGCGGTCTTGATCTGTCCGCTGGATTCAGCTTGATCTGGTGATATCCGAGTATGCATCAAGAAGCTCAACGGCTCGCATCCGGTGTGGAGTCTATCACTGATCAATCCTTGGCGAGAACAAGCGGGTCCTTGAGCAGGCTTTGTTGAGGCTGGTGTAGTCGATGCACATCCGCCTTTGCTTGTTCTTCTTGATGCTAGCACGGGGTTGGCCAACCATTCCGGAAAAAACACCTCCATGGCGAAGCCCGGCTGCGGGGCCGCTATCGCTTCTCCACTACTCTTCTTTTCTCTTCGGCGGCGGCGCAAAGGCTGCTGGCGGGCTTCTATCTGGTGCGACATGTAACTTGTGCTCGGCGAATTCCGGTGATGCGCTGGCATGTCCTTGGGGACCAGCGAAGATGTCGATTCTCACGGAGGAAATCGGCGAGCTTCGCCTTCCTATTCTTTGTCGAGGCGGTGCCCATGAGGCGTATCTCTGGGTGTTCGGGTCCAAGGGTATCTTCTTGGTTTCTTTAGCGGCTTGAATGATCATACGCCTCCGACTCCTTGGGGTCGGGCGACATCTCCGGCTGCTTCCAGCCATCGCCACGGACGCGATCAAGCCGCTTCTCGGCGCGATCACGAGGACTTCGGCCAGCCATTGCTCTCGGTCGCATAGCGACGACTTCTTATAATCGCCGGCAGCGGTCGAGGATCCCTTGAAGTCGGCATCTTCATCTTGAGGTAGGCGTGGTGGGAACCGCCATGAATTTGGCGAGGCAGGCCGTCCTAGCGAGGCGTGATGCAGGCTCTCAAATCCACCACCTCGAACGGATCGGCTCGGCGGAAGTGATCTTTGTCTCGAAGAGGGCGTCTATCGAGATCTTGCCAATCGGCGAGCAGGAGAGGCAGATGCGATTCCATGGAACAGGTCTGCGGCTGCTCTGTAGCTGCCTCCGCTGATTCGAGCTTCTCCATGGTATCCTTATGCAGGGATGTTTATCTGCTGCCTCCGTCTATCGGGACCCTTGAGAAAGCAGGCGGCTCGCTTGTCGATGGCCAAGGTTGCTCAGAGAACCAAGGCGTAGAGCCGGACTCGGCATCACCTCTGGGTGATCTGCCCGACTCGGTGATAGGCTTCTCGGACCAATGCATGAACTAAGCCTGCGCCCTTTGTGTTGACTTCTTCTTTGCTGTTGGCGCTGGCTTCTTGCCGATCATCTGCTGGGATCGGTGAACACCACGTATGCTCCGTGCTCTTTAGAACTTCGTCTTGGACGCGCCGGTTGGCGAGCCACCGGCCGTGGAGGCGGCGGAAGCGACAGCGGCCTGCGAGCGGCGGAGAGGGCAAGGCCATCTCCTTGGCGATCTGACAAGCGGTGGCACTACGGTGGTGTGGTTCGGCGGCGGCGCGCGCTGTGAAACTTGCAAGGACCATCGAGTGCGCTCATAGGAGAAAGCGGCAACCAATTGGACTTGCCGCCCATACGCGCTTTGCGGGAGGCTGCCCTTGGCTCGCTTGATCTTCTCTTGCGCGACACGCCATGTTGTTGGAAGTCGGTGGGGGCTTCGCGCTTGTTGTGGATTCTGTTGCTGCCGTGCGGCGTCTCCGGCCGGCGTTACGGGTGCTGAGGAGTCACTTTGCGGCCAGCGTTGACTTGGATCTCCGTCTTCATAGAGAGTCGACCGTGGCGTGCTTATCGACTATGACTAGCGGTTTCGTCGAGGTTTGGGCTCGTCGCGGAGGAGCTTATTAGCGAGGAGGTGCCCTCTCGGCACCCGGCCGTGAAATACTCAATGGCCTATACCTCGTGCGCCCTCGCGGAGTTTTGAGCTCGCCCGTAGCGTGAGATAATCGTAGCGTCGATTCCTCGGGGCCTTACGCACAAGGAGAGCTGGCGGCGGCTTGGGAGAATTAAACATGCGTCTTTGGTGAGATTGCGAATGAAGGCTTGGTGAAATCGACCCAGCTATTGATCTTTGCGGGGCTTCAGGCTGTTCAGCCACGTCCGGGCCGTGCCACAGGCATGAGGGAACATACTTGGCGGCGACTTCGCTTGTTGCCGTTAGCGTCTTGACGGCCGTGGAGTAGTCTATCGGCCAATCTTAGGCTTCCGCAGACGGTGTACTGGGCGTATCTCGAGGGCGTGAACCCTTTGGGGAAGGGCTCGTCTACGATCGCGGGGCGAAACAAAGGTGGACCCAGCTCGTCTTCTTCTTCTAACGCCGAGGGATGCGTGAGTCGGTCGATCCGTGGCGGGCATCGTTCTCTCCGACTCCCTCTGGCGACCAAGGCGATCTCCGAGAGTCGGATGCTCAACAGGCGGCGGGGAGACTCGCCGTTCTCTCCGGGGCGGGGGTGGCAGGTAATCATCTCGCCGCTCCACTGCTCTAGGGCGGCCATCTTGGTCGCGCTCGATGGAGATGCGAGTCCGGCTGCGGCTCGCAGCCGGCTCCTTCTCTCTCCTCCCACGGACTCCGCCAGTCGGCGTCCGGGAGGTCGCGCCTTGATCTCGGCGAGGGGGTAAGTCGTCATTCTTTCTTTGCGCGCAGCGGCGGCCGCCTGCCGCGTTTTGCGCAGCAACATCGCGTCGAGCTGCTGGACTCGCTCCGTCATCACCTGGCGCTCTTCACCGTTGAGGTTCCTCGGCTCTCGATGCGCCCGCTTAGGCGGCGCGGATATTCTCCGCGAGGGTGGCGTACATGGCGCCGCCCGAACAGATCGGCGATAGCGGCGCGCTCTCGGACCACGGCGGCTCGGCCTAGTCGGGCCGGCGAAGCCGCCCAGCCGCGGTCCATCTCGTGATATGCCGGACAAGCGTCTCATGCTTGCCAACTTCTTGGCGCCTTCAATGAAATTTGGCGGCGTTCTTCAACATCTCTGCGTCCGCGTCCTGCAGGAGGCGCGGGCAGAGTCTGCGAGGCGCGGCAGCAGGTCTGGCGTTTTCACGGAGTGTGCTGCTGGCCGATGGCGAGCACCTCCGTGGCGGCACCGTCGCTCTCCTCGTGCAGGCGGCTCGTCGTAAACCACCCGTTGGTGGGGAAGGTATCAGCGTCTGGCGTCGGAGTCGACCCGGCATCGGGTCGGAGCCACGGACTCCAAGTCTGGCGGGCTTCGCGGCGACTTAAGCTGGTCGAGGAGGCCGGCGAGAAGGTTCTCGGGGCCACCGCACCCTTGGCCCACGCAGGTTCGTCGGGCGCACCTCGCCCGATGAGCTTCGGCGAGCGCTTCGGCTGCGGCGGCGGCGGCGCCAGCGCGGCAGCGTCGTCTGAACTCCATCTGGCGGCCGGCTGGCTGCGCTTCGCCGTGGAGGAAGAGGTTCCGTCGAGCAGATCTCCGGACGACGGTGCACCTCGCCCCGGTGGGCGCCAAATGTCGGGGTTGGGTGCGACATATGGGTGGCTTATCATGGTGGGGCGAGTAGAGCGTCGCCGGTGCACAGAAGCGGGATGAGGCGAACATGCCGCCGCGAATCTTACCCGGCCGGGGCTCTCCAGGAGATAATACCCCTCTGCGCTGCTGCGGGGTCTCCGCATGATCACTATGGGGTGATAGTACAATGGTGCTCCTTGAGGTGTGTGAGGCGAGGAAGGAGCAAGGCTAGCTCTTTCCTTGGCTATGGGTCTAAAACCTATCGGGCGAACCCTTTGCATGGGTGCCCGGGGGTTTATATAGGCCTACCCGAAGTACAATAGTAATCCGACCGGGCGTGGCCCCGTCGTCGATCTCTCTTGGTAGCCGTCCTTCCTTGGCCGCCGGGCCCGCCATTGGCGGAATCCCATGAACAGCGAGAATCTTGTGCTGGCGCTCTTGGTAGCGAGCTTGGTCGTGGGGTCGTGAAACAAGTGCACGCCCGTCGTCGACGATCCTTGCCGCCACTCTCCCGTCAATCTGGTTTATGGCTTGTGGGGCCTGGCGGGAGGCGGCCGACTGGGAGGCCGACTCCGTGGGCCGTCTTGAACTCTCGGCCGTCTTCTTCTATTTCAGCGGCGGAGGGCCGGGCGATCTCCCGGCCGTCTGGCCGTCGTCGTCGTGGTCTGATACCTTGTGCCTTGTGGATGAGGTCAAGGAGGCATGGCAGCGGCGTGCTGCGCCTCCGGAGATCTCTGGTGGCCGCGGCTCATTTGTAGCCATGCCTTCTTCCCGTGGTCAGGGGCGGCCACGATGGGGCTGTACCCGCATCGATCTTCGTGAAAGGTCGCGGTCAGACTCTCCTGATCGGCCTTTGGGAGTCGCCCGACTGGAGTCGGCTTGTCCCAGAGCCGCCATCTTGAAGGCTCCGCCTCTTGAAGGTCGTCGGTGGGACTCGGCCTTCTCGAAGGTCGCCGGTGGGACTCGGCCTTCTCGAAGGTCGCCCATTTGGGACTCGGCCTTCTCGAAGGTCGCCAGTGGGACTTCGACTGAGGGCACGGCTTTGCCCGATGTCTTGAAAGATCTTGGGTCTGGAGTCGACCTACCCGCGGCCCATTACTCATTTATTGCCACAATGGGTGGCGATAACCACATGGTGGGATGGCCCATTCGCCCCTGCGTTCAGCAAAGGGGTGGCCGTTTGCCGCTCACAGGCAGCAAATAGGAGCTGTCATGTGTTGCGGAGCCTTCCATATTCGTTGGCCACCAGTGCCGGATACAATAACCTTACAATTACATGAGAGATCCTTCTGAACGTGTAGTGTGGCATTCCAAACAAGTGGGCTGGATACAACAGCATACAACCACAAAAGGCCGAAAGAGAGGGACTATGTGTCGCTTACTGCGAGACCAAATAAGGCCTCGCTTGGAGAGCCTGTGGAATGGACCGCCCCAGTAACCACATGGTTCTATCATGGTGATGTCTCGCTGCTGCCGTGTGTGTTTTTCTTTTTTCTTTGGTTTATATTTTGAAAAATACAAATACATATATTACAAAGAAATAAATTACTTATTTTTCTTGAACATGTTCAATGCACATTTTAAAAATGTAAATGATGTGTCCAAAATGTTCGCTCAACTTTAAGAAAGCATTTTTACAATTCAAGAAAAGTATGCGACATTTCAAAAAAAATCTAAACTATAAAAGGTATCTGTACTAGTCGAAAAAGCTATGTGTCATTTATAAAAAGAATCACATGCTTCAATAAATGTACATGACATTTCCTAAAATAAATTATACAAAATAAAAAATAATTCAAAAGAAATGTTTTGCACCATTAGAAAAATGTACGTTACATTTTATAAATGTTCAGAAGAATTAAAAAAAGTTTGTAACATTTCTATAAGAAAATGCTTATCTAATATATAAAAATGTTCAATGGATATTACAATTTTTTTGAGCACATTTCCATATTATACGATGAATAATTAAAAACGAATATATGCGTTTAATTTTTTTGAATTTGAATATTTTTTATTTTACGTTGAAGTTTGTCAAATGCACATCGAACATCTTGTAGTATACGTTGAACAATTTCCGTATACACATTAAGCATTTGTATATTTTTTCAATGCATCTTAAAAATTGTATATTATTGAAAATGTTCAACGTATATTAAGAAAGTGTTCAACATATATTACAAAAATGTTCAACAGATACAAAATGTTCAATGTGTATTTTTCGAACTTCTGCAAAATAAGTTTGAGACTTATACATTCGCGCCATGAAACTATCATTGGATCTCATTAGCTCGATCTTTTAGTAACACTTATTGACGAGAGGGAGCTCACGAGTTCGAGCTCTCACTCGCATATGACTTTTTGGCAAAAAAAGATTATGTCTCTCGAGCTCGTTACCTCCAAATGAGCTGACCCATTCGCCTCTGTGTTAAGCGGAGTCTTGACTGTTTGTCGCCCGTGGGTGGGAAATAGGTGTCTCAGGTGTTCTGGGGCCTTCCATACCAATGCCGGATATAACAACCTTTCAATTACATGAGAGATCCTCTTGAACGTGTAGAGGGGACTTCCAAACACGCGGGCTAGATACAACAGCCATACGCAACAAACAACCAAAAGAGAGTGACTAGGTGTCTCTTACTGCGAGATCAAACAAGACCTCGCCAGAAGAGTCTGCGACAATAGACTGGCCTAGTAACCACATGGTGGGACGGCCCATTCGCCCATGCATTCAGCAAAGGGTCGGCCGTTTGCCGCTCGCAGGCAGCAAATAGGAGCTCTCACGTGTTGCGGAGCCTTCCATATTCGTGGGCCACCAGTGCTGGATACAACAACCTTACAATTACGCGAGAGACCCTTCTGAATGTGTAGCAGGGCTTTCCAAACAAGTGGGCTGGATACAACAGCCATACATCAACAAACAACCAAAGGGGAGTGACTATGTGTCGCTTATTGCGAGACCAAACAAGGCCTCGCTTGAAGAGCCTGCGGAATGGACCACCCCAATAACCACATGGTTCTATCATGGTGATGTCTCGCTGATGCCATGTGTGTTTTTCTTTTTCTTTTGTTTACATTTTGAAAAATACAAAAAAACATATATTAAAAAGAAATAAATTAGTTAATTTTGATGAACGTGTTCAACGCACATTAAAAAAAATGTTAATGCATTACCAAAAATGTTCGCTCAACTTTGAGAAAGCATTTTTACAATTGAAAAAAAGTATGTGACATTTCAAAAAATTCTCAACTTTAAAAAGTATATGTACTAGTCAAAAAAAGTATGAGACATGTCAAAAAAATTCTCAACTTTAAAAAGTATCTGTACTAGTCAAAATAAGTATGTGACATTTCAAAAAAGAATTACACGCTTCAGTAAATGTATGTGAAATTTTATAAAAGAAATTATACAAACTAAAAAAATGTATAATTCACAAGAAATGTTTTGCACCATTAGAAAAATGCACGCTACATTTTATAAAATGTTCACGCAATTCAAGAAAAAGTGTGTAACTAGAAAATGTCTATCTAATGTGTAAAAATGTTCGCTTAGTTTGCACCATATATCAAAATGTTTCAACTTGTGTTGAAAAATCTTTATCATGTATTGGAAACAATGTTCAATCTGGAAAATAAAATTTAATTATGTATTTGAAAAATGTTAAACATATATAAAAATGTATTAGGTGTGTACGAAAATGTACAATGTATATGACAAAAATTAGGCTTCAAAATATACATTTGAATCCCTAAAAACATATATTTGAAAACATCCTAATCATGTATTGAAGAAGTATTAAACACATATAAAAACATTATTGATGCATTAAAAATGCTCAGTTTGTATGAAAAAATTAGACATGTGTTTTAGAAAGGAAAAAAAATGAAAACCTTTGGAAATTGAAGGAAAGAAACAATGGAAACCAGAATAAAAATAAAAATAAGTAAACCTGTAGTAAACACTGAAATAAAACTGAAAACCTAAGAAAATCGAGAAAGAAACAGAGAAAAACGAAATAGAAAAAAACTAATGCAAAACAATGGAAAACTGTCAAAACAGTGCTATAGTACTGAGCCGGCCGAATAACACCACCCTTTAGGCGAGCCCTTTCAGAAAACAGTAGGGCGAGAGGAAGGTCCTGGGCTCCTGGCGCAGCCAAAGTTGCTTATCCCACAATCTGTCACTTTGGCGTTAGCACTTGCAGCGCGCGAGACGGCAGGCCCGGTGCTTAACTCGGGTTGTCATGGTGGTCATGTACTCATGTCGAGAGGAAGGAAAACCTGATTCTTCTTCCGTCATGGCGCGCCATGACTGGTACCATCAAGCGACAGCAACTGAATGATGCTGACATGGACAGCAACAGCGTTAACAGTGCGCATCACAATCTCTCTCGATTCTCCGTCGATGGATGCATGGGTCCGGGTCAGCCCCCAATTGCCGAGAAACTTGATCATTCTCCAGGCTTCGTATTACCAGCGCCAACTTCAGAATATCCATGATCGGCATCATCTTGGCACATGTTCTTCAACTGCAATTCATGTTTTTCAACAGAAATGGTCGACAGTACAAAAAAAAAAACCCATAACAAACTGGCGTGAAATACGGGAGAAATTCTCCTATTTTAAGATGCAAGAGAAGGTGTGATATTTGTAGGAAGGAAATGATATGGGAGCAATGCTACACCTAGGTAAAGTTACGTATATATTTCACGTAATAGGCAACGTGCAGGATTGGGATTGGACAGAAGGGTGTGGCAGGGGCCCACACGGGTGAAAATCAAGGGTTACCTAACCTGCCTAACCAATCTATCGCCCCCCTTGATTTTCACTGTGTGGGCCCTTACGCCCCTTCCGTCAATCAATCCTGCCGTTGCCTATTACGTAAAATCTGAAATGTTAGCGCCCTGCGTGTGGGCGTTACCACAAATCCACGCAAGCATCTTCGTTGGCCCGATGCATACGAATCTTGGAGCAAAGCAGGCTGTTTTCGGCGCCCGTAGGATGAGTGTCGTGTGCGGTGTCTTGGTCGATTCGCCGCCACGGTGGTTGCCATCCGTGGTCGGATTTTGCCACTGAGCGTCGGTGGAAGCGCCATGCACCGCATACGCTCCGACCGCGGTTGGCGTCAAACGCGTCGCGCACCCTCGGCCCTCTCCTCACGGTTCCATTTACTCACCCACGGCGCATTCTCGGCACAACCCTCGCGCTTCAAACCCTTTGGAGGCGAGGAAAGCGGCAGCGGGCGGAACAATCGGCGGTGTTAGCGGCCGTCGGTGGTGCTCGCCGGGCGGGCGTCTTCGCCGGAACCGGCGGGTTGAAGGTAATGCCGCTTCATCTCGCAACCCCTTCTGCATTTTTCCCTTTCCCTCCTGTTCGATTCCTAGACCGATTCCTAGAGATTACAGCGATTCGGCGGTCGTCGGCGTTCCTTGCGCGCGAGGTATCTGCTAGCCGTTTTGGTGGGGCCGGGCAGTTTAAATCGCCGCGCGCCTTGTGATTGCATCGTCGGTCTTGATTATGCTGTTGA